>JAGGAX010025298.1:0-10007 GCA_017657335.1 Termitomyces titanicus | reverse complement strand
CCTATACAGTACTCAATATAGACTTTGAATCTCCCTCTGCCAGTTGTGTGATTGCGCCACAGCCTCCAGAGGTTGCCCTTACACCTTTACGGTTGCAAAGAGCATGTCGTTCTGCAGCTGATGGACAAGCTGCAATGTGTGATCCATAGCACCAATGGCTCCTTCAAAGAAAGGAAACCATTTGGGATTGTCTTGAATGCGCTAAGGAATGGGGTCATTGATGGTAGGCAGGTGAACATGATGATTGTAGAATGCAGGAGATGAAAGAGTATTCAGAATGCATCAAAAATATCTATATGATGTCAGATCAGGTCTGATGTCAAATGAATAATGTCACATACTTAGAAATTGTTGCATTAGCATGCTGAAATCGTTCTCCAACATGACGAATTGATAGACCTGTGACACAAGTATACAAAAAGATAGCTAGCTGTTGCTCAAGCAAAATATGTTTGGAATCTTCTAAACCACATGCTTGTAGCTCAGCAACAAGGGCTAAAAAGACGTGAAGATGCATTCCAAGCTCATTTCTAATCCATTCTGGATGGCCATAGATAAGCTCTTGGACCCAGGCCTTGCCAGAGAGTGCAGAAGTATGATATGATTGTTTTCAGTACCATTGGCTAGCATAGAGCACAATTGCAGTGGTGATTGTGTGATAATAGTGAAGAGCTCCAGCAAGGATTCCCCTAGGCAGCATATCAGCTGGATAAAGAGGCATGATGGTGGTTTATGTCTTAAAGTAAGTGAAACCAGCTCATGGTGAGGTCATTTATCAATATTGAACACTAAGGTAGTCACATCAGGTCACACTACTATATTAGGTAATTACATAATCAGAATCTACGAGATTTGGAATCAGAATCTCGTGCTGAACAGGCCCTTACAGAACCTTTCTTTTTCCTGATCCACTTTCTCTTGTAGTTGCCTTTCCCGTCATAGTACGACGAGCCTTTCGTTGTGCAGTGATCACGGGCTCCTGCAAGCATTTCTGTCGTTCACGTTGCAGATCTGCGACATAGTCTGCCTGTGCATGGGCCCTGATCCTGTCCATAGTCCTATTATAGTCCTGGGTCACATCGGAATTGTTCCCTTTATTGAGCCCTTCTTGGAGGGTCTTCTTGGCAGCCTCAACCATTGATGACAGGTGCTCCTCAATCCTTGCTTGTAGTGCATCCTTCCACTCCTTATCTGGCTCTAGTTTAGCATCTATGTTGTTGTACAATGACATCGGTGCATGAGATTCCAACGTTGTCATCTACAACAGGAGAACTTCAGAGTAAATCGTAAACTGCAATTGATGGCCCAATGCCAGGAAATATGACTCAGAGGTCAATGGAGGCGACGTCAAGACGGAAGTGTACGACGATCAGTGCATGGCAAGAAGTCCGTGCTAGAAACAAGTTACACCTTGGTGCCTCATGTTCAGTACATGCGATTTTCTTTGTAAGAATCTAGAATCTGGGGACAACTCACACAATCTATCAGAGGAAGGTCTCTCATGTGACTTATGGGAGCGGCCATTGCCGGAAGGTGAGGTACTGATTTCCTGATGCCATTTGAGTGTGATATCTATTCCTGAGGTCCCTCACCACTAGCTCAAATCTGAACCTTAAAATATTTGTTTGTTATGTATTATCCCATGAACATTTATAGTGATTCCTATTCTCAACAATGGGTGACTTTCCGCCAGGATTTAATACTTAGATATATGCCGGCTTATAGTCAATTATTGACATCTAATGTTTCGTTGACACAACCATCAAGGGCAATGTCGTGTCTGGGATGTGAACCCTGCAGCGAATGAGCTAAAAATAGCACTGACAAGCGCCCCTGAAATTACCCGATTTAGTAGGTATGAACCCTCTCTAGGTCTCTAGGCCAGCAGAGTTCTTCTTTGTTTTCCATTACACGGTAGTAACCCGAGGTTTAGTACGGCAATCAACCGTCCATAAGTTATAACCGTGCCGTGTAGAGGTCACCAAGATCCTCGACGGCACGGTTACGGTGTGCAGCCCGGTCACCGTCACCGTAACCGCCACTGCCATTGCCGCCGCTGGAAACGTCTGCCTTACACAGGTAACATACACAGGATTAGTACAGATAGCGCCGACCAGAATAACCCGCCCAAGTAACGACAACCCCGGATCCGAACAGGAGTAAACTCTCTCCCAGCCGTTTCAAAAATAGATAGGCATGGCCACAATTTGTATATAACCATCATCAATCAACCTAGTAGCCTTTCTGTGCGAGCAAATATCACCATATCAGGCTAAGTACTAAGTAGTCGGCTGGAAGTTGACTCGGAACGGAGAAACGTAAGCCGTAAAACAGCACTTCGATCTTGCAGTCTGAACAGATGACAATCAGTCAAACTTGAGGCCTATCAATACTGAAACAAGTCACGAATAACTCGATCGACAGATGAGTGGAAATGGGGAGTAAATACCATCAATTTCAATTGAAGTGCTGAGTATATCTGCTCAATTCCCTCAACTCTTCCTTTGTCCTCTTTTCCTTTGTTTTGGAATCTACTATGGCCGCGTCTGCCACCGCAGAAGCTGCTCCGCCCAATACAGCGACCATTGTATTGCCCCCTGGGTACACTCTGGAACAATTTCAAACGCTGCAAGGCCAGCTCAGTGCGTCACCCCGATCACCTATCACCATGGCCTCCCGATAATAGTGATGGTTTGATAGTTACGATCGCAATTACTGTGGCGGTCGCATTTGGTGTCGTCGTTTGGGATTAGTACGTTCAGATGCCTCGTCGTGCTCGATGTCTCGCTCAATGAAATCAATCAATAGTTTTGCTCAGCTTCCTGATGAGATTGCCTTGTATTCCACAAGAGACAAGCAAATTTGGCGTACGCCTGCGACATGGTTGTAAGGATATACTTATTCTCATTGCATTGAAGTGTGCGAGTAACAATCTTTGATCCTTATTAGGTTCGTCATCCTTCGCTATTCCGGGATTCTTGCCACTCTTCCATCTCTTTTCTTTACCTCGATTCAGACCCAGTTCTGCCAGGTCGCTGTCGTGATGAGTCAAGTCGGAGCAGTATTGGTGGTCGCCTCCTCTGGGCTCATTTTCTGTTATCGTGTATTTGCAATCTGGAATTCCGTGAAAATAGTTCAGGCTGTAGTCACCTTCATGTTCCTTCTAATGCTCGGATGTTGGGTAGGTCTAACAGTGATTGGAACAGTTAATCAAGGTTGATAAACCGAAATCCTACTTGTAGATCGCCGTCGCCACACAATACTCGGCCATTACTGGGCCTGCGACTCCTTTCGGGTCAAATTGTCAGATGCTCCCTATCGTCTCTTGGGCACCTATCAGTTTTGCGTCGTCCGTGGCGTTCGATACTACAATCCTAATCTTCACCCTCGCCAAACTACATGGAAACCTTGCAACAACGAAGTCCAAGGTGGGAAGGCAGATCTACACCGACAACCTGGCCTACTTCCTTCTCAGCACAGTGACGAATGTCACGGTGCTCACCATCCAGGCACTTGGTCCAGCTCATGACATGATCAAGCCCACTGCCGTTCCCTTTTCGACTCTCATGACTGTGACTATGGGAACCCGAGTTTTTCTCAACCTCAAGCTCTTTGACCAAAGACAGCGAAGTGCCGCGATTGAGTATTCCTTACCAAAGAATAGCACTGGGACAGCTGACACCAACAGCCGAACGTTAGTGTCGCCAGCTCATCGTGGTCTGGACATAAAATCTGGCAATAACGGAGTGTTAAGCCCTTCCACGATAATTGCACATATTAGTTGAGATGGATCAAGTATATATATATGACACGCCCCTTTATGATTATTCATGCCTGATTGGCTCATGACAGATATTTAATATGTTGTATCTACACACCTAACTTATAGGGGGTGCACGCTTGGTGTACAACCGGTTTTCCTTTCAATCATAAATTCCTTGATAAGTCGGATCCATTTCAAATACAGGATTATCCCCTGGTCTCGGGTCCATTTTTCCTTGGTTAATCGCAATGCTGGGATGTAGTGGTCTGAGGCAAGATCGTAGAGGGAGGAAAAATTGCGGCCAGGCGAAGGTTTGCGCCACTGTGGATGGCTACTAGTTATGATATCTCCTGGTCTACATCTTGTTAACAAGAATGGATGGCGTTATGAGCTGAGGTCTTTGTCGCGACGCGCAGGGCAAGTGACGGGGTCTTGGTCCTTATCATCACGTACGACAGGTTTTTCTCATGTAACAAGGTGTTTGGTAGGTATAACAATGGACAGACAGTAAGTATATCTGGTCAAGTCAATGTCATGATCAACTAGAGATGCGCAGAATCAACAACACCAAGCTCGTAAGCAAATCCAACCGCAACCTTCGTAAACTCAAATAAGTGCTCGAATGAAAACCCAGGAATGTCGATGGTATCGGCATCAGTCTGTCTGTAGGGGTTGATGTCCCTGAGGTAGCCCTCGAGCGGCAAAGTGCTAGGGTAGCCGTAGATCCACCAGCTGTAGTGGTCTGAGTAATGTTTTCCAGCCTATTGATAGTGTTTGGATTGAGTGCGTTCGGGTGATAGGATGGGAGGAGAGAATTACGTACAGGGGATGTGAGGTGGTGGGGAAGTTTAGAGTAGTTGTCGATTATCAGGGCGAGGAAGTTGTTAAGGTTGTTGTCGGTGTAGTCCTGATTTTGAAGGTAAGTTACCTCGGGGCCGTTGGAAGGGAGAGCACTTACGGGAACCAAGCCAATGACTTCGCGAGCGCCGGGTTTGACGCTATGTAACACGCGCCGTGTGAGCATTTGAGATGACATTTCGAGAGAACGTACTATCCGGTCAGTTTATAGTTAAGGACGGCTTTCACTTTTGTACCGGAGGCCCTGTAGCTCTTGGCGATGTCGTCCGAGCCCATGCCGCCAAGCGACTCGGCAGAGGTCCTGTAGAAGAGACGTTCATTCCCTCACCATATACTCAGCTTGAAGCGTTATTATAAGTACATACCATTGAAACTCGACGGAGTGCGTCGGTTTGAAGTCAGCAGCAAGCAAAGCACGAAACGCCTCAAGGAGATTGGATGCGCCACTGGCACCGTCGTCCGCACCAGGAGTCAAGCCATACAGCGACTTGACGTTCAGTGTGTCGATGTGCGCACTGAGGATAGTAAGAGGGCCATCACCTGAGCCTGGAATCCTGGCAATGACGGATTTCTGATCCCAGCTGTGTGTAAAGGTTTCTACGGTAGCTTCACTGGTTGGGTACTGGTTGATGATCTGATTGGATAGGTCAATACCGACAAAGAGAAGAGACAGAGAAAGCAAATCACATCTTGGACAGTGTTGAAGACCCAGTTCGATGCATTGACACCGCCGGGCAAAACGACATAGCGCTCTTCGAAGGAAGTGAGATGGTTGAGGTATTCCTTCTGGTTGTCTAGCGACAGGGTACTGATGATCTTTTTGACCTCCTTCTGGTGGGTCGGAGGAGGATCTAGGAAGATGGTCAATGATCAGGTCTTGGTTTTTCGACTGCAAGGAGTATGATTCCTTACATCTAGCGCTATCCTGCTCAGAGACTCTGCTTTTCAGCTGTTGAGTAGTGGCGCCATCAACGGCCGGAGTTACGATTGCCTGAACAGACGCAACTGCAATAGCTGCGCTTAGAATACTATAGAGAAGCTTCATGGCGACAGTAGGATATCAAGTCAGAGGATGTCCTTGATGCCCATCTGGTGGGATGGGCAAGTCCTTAAATACATTACCGGAGATGAATATACACAACTTTCGCGCGCGCCATAGTGTTTACAAAAGCCACCAATTATGGCAGAAAGATCCTTCGTTCCCATTGCCTGAGTGAGCAGCGGTTGAAGCAATGGAGAATCATGGAAAGTCGACTCGAATGTCACTACAACAGCTCTAGCACCTAAGAAGCGAGCAGAAGTCAAACCCCTTGGGCCCTGGGGAGACGAAGAACAATCTGTCCAACTTGAGCCCATCAGATGCATTTACCAACATCAGGTGTCAATTGATACAGCTTCGTAGTAGTTGAATTCAGACTGATGGTGCGCAAGCACCCCTCGATGGGGGCCCTAATAGGCAGCTGGTGACTTTGATGGCGCGCGGGTACACTCGATGGACACCCTTTAGGCAACGAAGTAGCATTACGCCAGTTGGACCCTGGAGCGTTCGTTTCAAGTTGACTTCCAAATCCAACAACTACAAAGCTATATTGATTCTTGAAGCGGAAATTGACACCTGATGTTAGCAAATGCAGCGAGGGTTCTTGACGGGACTCCCATCGAGTGGGATGTTCGAGAGGGGTCGGTCGTAAACACGACTTCGTGCTGTCTTCGGAAACCTTCCCCGAGCTCTCGTGTGGAGAACGCCCTCCCGATTCTATCGGTTGCGCTGCCCCTTCACAACATGCAAAATCGCAAATCTAGTGGTCAATTCTCGATAACGTGCCCCGCCCCCGCTCAGTCTCTGCTATAATTATGAAGCTCCCTGCTGCGCTCAATCATGAAACCGACTCCCCATCAAAGTAAGTATTAGAGCTATATGTATACGTCGGTCCGCGTCCACCGCGGAATTAAACTCCTTGTGGCTGTTGAATACATCGGGTGATTTACCGCATTGACTGTCTGCCAGTGGTGTTCGAGCAAATGTAGGTATACGTATTCACTTCTCTCTAAGTAAACTTCTCAGAGTGATATTCTGGTCCGTTGCGACACGGAATTAAACCCTTTATGGCTGGCTGTTCAGCACATCCAGCGATTTCCCTCCTGTACGAAGAATCCTGCTTCCTGGACCCTTTCGTGTCGTGCCAGCAGTGGCATGATGGTAAGTATACGTCCTCACTGCAGATTTTTTTCAGACAAATTGGAACCTATCTACTCTCGAAAGTCATGTGCGTTCCAGTGCTGGCGATGTATTTAAGATGGGCTTGCAAATCTCATGGCTGGTCATCGAGGACATCTTTTGACTGGTCATCCTACCATCGCTATGAAATTCCTTATCAGTATTCTGAGCGCAGCCATCGCGGTCGTGTCTGTCCAGGCGATCGTGACCCCGGCCGCTGGACGTGCAAGTCCCCGCCTCTCCAGTGAAACTTCCACGGCCACAGAGAAAACCCACAATTACGAATGTGAGTGTTTGTTTCATCATCTGGACTTGCTTATTCAAACGATGTTCTCAGATCCTCCTCCATCCCACCAGAAGGAGGTCAATGCTATCATTCAGACCCTTTCGATCGAGAACGAGAAGAACTTTGTCAACTCTTTCAGTTCTATCTACGACCGATACCTCATAACGGACGGTGGGAGGAACGCGTCGAATTATGTCTTCAATATGGTCCAAGGCGTAAGTGCATTTCTCTCTTCTCCTTGGCCGCGCTAACAAACCAACGCGATCAGATCATCAATAAGTACCCGAAAAGCAAGGCTACTATCGAAACCTTCAAGCACAACTGGAACCAGTCTTCCATCATCGCTAGGATCCCGGGCACGGTGACAGATCAACCTAGGACTGTTCTTAGTGCACATACCGACACTATCAACTACAACGAATTTTATTTCCGGGCGCCTGGTGCAGATGACGATGCGGCTGCCTGTAGCAGTCTTATCGAGGCATTCCGAGCCCTACTTGCTGCTGGATTCAGGCCAGCAACAACTGTTGAGTTCCAATGGTATGTCTTTAGGATAAAAATTGTATCGAAAGGAAGAGCAAGCCTTACCAATCTTTTTTCTTCAAACAATAGGGTCTCTGGAGAGGAACCTGGCAGCTTTGGAGCAACTGACGTCTCAAGGAGTTACAAGGCCGCTGGTATAGAAGTGAAGGCTATGATCAACTTTGTTCTGACTGCATAGTAAGTCAATATTCCCATATATCGTTGAGATTTCAGATTTGATATAGTTGTCGTGTAGTGTCAAACCCGGTACTGAAGAAGTTATCGCCTTGATCCCTGTAGGTCCTTCCATTTTCCGAAATGAATGCACTTAATCAGCTTATCCTCAGGACGACGTCGACTCCGATCTCACCGCATTTCTTGCTTTGATCATTGAAAACTACTCCAAGCTTCCCCATGTTTGGAGCAACCCGGCAAGTCCCCTTTCATCCAGACCTCGGTTTTTACTAATACTCTTGCAGTGTGGTACTCACTGTTCTGATCACTACCCATGGCATTCCCAGGGGTATCCTGTCTGCTTCCCTATTGAGGGTCGCTTGAACGAAACCAACCCACACAGGCACACTGAGGAAGACACTACTGATGTTCCGGGATTTTCGTTCGAGCATGGCCATGAGTTTACGAAGATTGCGACTGCGTTCGCATACGAGCTTGGCCTTTCAAAAGCTTGATTACTTACCCCTCACCTCGAGTCCCCGTTTTCGTGACATTGTAATTCGCTTGATCAGTATTCAATCGACGAGTTTTTTTGTGCCGCCTACATGGTTAGAGATGTTGCGACAATCAACCAATCCCAATATTATGGAGCGGCTCTTCTTTTTGACCGCCTTGTCTCTCATGACTTCACACAGCCTTGATGCTCTTTGCATGTTAAACAGACACTACTGATTATTTGTAACGAGGCCGCGCGTAGTCACGCGCTTGTTGGCAGCTGGGACTATTACGTGCAGCTGCCGGTTAGTCCCAGCGAAAAGTAAGGTAGAACGGACATCGGAGCTGTTAGTCTTTCCTGTCTTGGAGTCTCATTTTATTTAGTCAATCTATGACGTTATTATGCCTATGTTTCGAATGAGACTTTCCTCTTCTCTTTACTCTTAGAATTTTTCTCAATAAATGGCACCTCAGCTTGTTAATACCGGCATACCCGGCCCTCTCAAAGATGGCTACTTCGGCCATAGAGAGCAATGATCTTCCCTTGAAAATAAAAATTGCTCGCAACAGAGACATCGAAGATTTCAATAACAACAGCATCACTCGGACTGTTCTCGCTTGGGACACTCCCAAACCTTGACCGGTCCAATCTTGACGTGGGTCGTCCTCCCAAGGCTCCTTATCTCTACACCAAAGATGAGATCAACGCTATGGCTATGGGTGCAGACTATTGCTATTCCGTAGGACCTCTCCACCCATCTCTTATGGCTCAGCTGGCCATCTGGATATCAGAGATTCGCAAGCTGAGCAGTCACGCCAGGCCAAAAGACTGCTGGTGATGTGCCTGGCCTGGCTTCAAGTCCCCAGCCAAGCAAAGTCAGGCCAGAGAGGTTGGCCTGGTAAGGGCAGGGGCTGGCTCATGACATTGAAAAGCCAAAGTCAGGGCTTTCAGATGAGGGTGAGTATGACTTTAGTCTTATTTTCTGGTGATATGAATTCATATTTACAAGGGTATTGGTGGCAGGAATCAAAGATATGGGTAACTGGTTAGATGTTGCCTTGTCAGGGGACTACCCATTTTGTTCATTTCCCCTTCCAGGTGATCCTTGGACACACAACTTAGTCATCGTTGCAGATTCATGTTTTCTTTCCGTTTATCACCGTTCTTGACTGAAATGCAATGTAAGTCCCTTACTATTATTGTTATTTCCTTAGTCATCATTGCAGATCTATGTTTTCTTTCCGTTCATCACCGTTCTTGACTGAAATGCAATGTAAGTCCCTTACTATTATTGTTATTTCCTTACTCACTGAGTCTGTATCCCTCATCCTCATCTATTACACATACATACACACAACAACAGTGTCCTACCATTCATTCAGTTTTTCTCCTTTCTCATTCATAGATTGCAGTCCTGAAAGTCCTCCATCATCGCCCGGTCCCCTTAAGTTCCGTTCTGCCCCCACAAGTGTAAAGTGGAAAGGTGTACATGGAATGAAGGATGCAAAATGCGTGTCATAAATGGCATGATGACAGATACTGTCAGGGGACTGTCCCTTCTCCATGTACAAGTCCATTTTCCCTCTGCCCATGTCTCTCTTTTTCCATTTTCCCTATTTCCCCCTTTGTTTTTCCATTTCCTTGTTGTTTTTCCCTTTTCTCCATTCTGTTCCTTCCAGTTGACCCCAGT
>JAGGAX010025297.1:0-10017 GCA_017657335.1 Termitomyces titanicus | reverse complement strand
TCCTTCCATGAAACTATGCATTTTGGCAAGAGGAATAAGAAATCAGATAAATTCTCAGTGTGTGACTTTGGTTGTACAAAAGTAGTGGTGACTAAGCGCACAGCACCATAGTCTCCGTTGCTGACCTTATATGTAAACAGATGAGGTAAGAGCGCCTGTAGCTCCGCGAGCGCTTCGGCAAAGTGTCAGAATGATAACCCGAACTAGGCTAAAACAGCAGGTGGCAATTGAACACACAAGTTCAAATCCTGACTGACCAGGGTGGAACAGGATAGCGGCATCTTGGGTAAAACTTGACTTGAACTGAGTCAAATACAACTCATCACTGATCAGCTCAGAAGGCTCTTCTGCTAAGCTCAATTTTCTCCGCCGACGTGCGCCCACCAGCCGAGGGGAGGGACGATCTGTCTAACTCGATCCCATGCATTCACCTAATTTACTTAGAGTAGCTACCATATTTACCCCCTAACACTCACCGGTCGACCGTGGCCCAGGTGCTTGTCTCGATCCGCTTGCTCCGGCAAGCACTCGCCGTTCCACACCCAGTCTCAACCACCCACTCGCCCGTCTCTCAGGATTTACCAGGGGCATAGCGCGGTCTAAACGGTGCTGGAACGCGGGGGGCGTGGAATTCCGTGGCTCTCGTAGCCGTAGATACCTGTCGGCAGAATCGTGCAACATGGGTGCCAAGCGCCCCGCGCACGTTAACTGGATAAAAAAAAAAGGCGCGATAATTAATTTTGGCTAGCCCTTCCCGAAAGACCCGTCAACAGCTCACGAATCCGGAGTATCAAGTACTATCAACTTGATGAAGGGAAACTACCGGTACCTTTTGTGCTAGAACTACTTCAGCCTGAGCTTTTATAGTCTGGTCTATTTCAACCTTCCTATGTTCGTTGATTACTATTGGAGCTCCCTAACCCACTCGCTCACACTTCATGCCTGCTAACCGTGTCCTTATTGGCTTCGGAGTCGATGTCGACGCTGTGGCGGGATGGTGATATACTTGTACTTTTTTGGACTTCTTGATCAAACTCACACAAAATTCCACAGGTTGGGATCTTACGGAGGGGGGGACTCGCCAGTCGACATCTCGAGGGTACTTGTTGACATATCTTAGCGAGTCGTCGTCATATAGGGCTCACGTCTGTTTCTCTCGACCCTCGTAGGGAATGTTTGCGGGAGAAGTTGGAGTTCCCCGCCTATTAAAGCTCTTTGACAAGTATCAGATCAAGACTACATGGTTTATTCCTGGTAGCATCATGTTTAAGCCCTTCAAGGTTCACAATATCTCAGCTTGATTTCATACAGGCCATAGTCTCGAGACGTTCCCTGAACAAATGGCTGCTGTTCGCGACGCGGGACACGAAATGTGTGTGATTCTAACTTGGTTCTAACCACATATCTTTGTAATCCTTGACACTGGCACAGTGGGTTACACGGTTATTCACACGAGGTAATCCGCCCTTTTAGAAGAATGAATATATCTGATATATGCTGTCAGAATCTAATGGCTCTTAACGCACAACAAGAGAGGGATGTCCTAGACTACACATACAAACTTCTGACAGTGTTTAACAAAGGTATCCCACCCAAAGTTAGCGTTTTTTTTTGCCATTTTGCCGTTACATTCTTAATTTTCGTTCAGGGAAGTGTGGCACCTTGGTGGGAAATGTCCAAAGACGAGGTTCAACTACTCCTGGAAAAGGGTATTGTATATGGTAGGGTCTACTCCTTTATTTCCACGATGTATCTCATCGCCGAAAAAATTGCAGATCATTCTGCGATGGCTCATGAGTTCGTAGAGGTTCTCGGTAAGCGAAGACTAGGCTGCTGTCAGTTGTCAGACATACTATCTTCGAGAAGGGGATACCTGGACAAACGTTGATTATTCTACCGACGCCTCTTCCTGGATGAAGCCATTCCGGGGAAAGGAGACAAATCTTATTTGCATCCCCGCGAACTGGTTAGTCAGAGTTGACTCCTTCGTATCCATTATGACTAGTACTGATAACTAATGCGTCTTGCTCAAGGTATCTTGATGATCTTCCGCCAATGATGTACGTCTCCCTTTGGGGGTGATCTGCAATGGTCATTGATGTTTGGAAATATAGGTTCATCAAGTCTAGCCCTTACTCTGAAGGATGGGTAAACGGTGGCTTTGCCGAATTAATTTCCGCGTAACCTCACATCCCTTCAGGCTAATCCAAGAAACGTGGAGCAGGCGTGGAAAGACATGTTCACTTATTGCTACAAGTATGTCTATTCTTTTCCAGGCTCAACTTTAGTGATTTTATTCGTGTCTCAGCAACGAAGAAGAATTCATTTTCCCAATCACAATCCACCCAGGTGTCAGCGGGTAAGTAGAAGCCATCCAGACTTCTATCCCTTGCTAATCAAATACCCTTTCGCAGCCGCCCACAGGTTACCCTTATGTTGGTGAGTGGTCACACAACATATGGTGTATCAAGCCTTCTGAAACCTCCAAGGAACGTTTCATTGAGTGGGTAAATACCCATGACAACATCAACTGGGTTCCCCTGATCGAGATGGCTGAGGAATTCCGTAGCAAGAACAAACCAGGTCTCAGCGCTTAGATGTGCCTCAAGGATTTACACCATTCAAACATCTCAAACGGAAAGATATGAAGTCTATCGAAATCTATATCTATTATCTATGATTCTCTATGTTCTTTCTATTCCCTCGCCGGGTATCACGGATGACTAACTAGAGGGTGCCAACTTCGTCACCGTAGTTATGTGATTCCTGTATAAGAACCACATATGTCCCATACGTCCGAACACCCGCCAGGTATCACGGGTAACTAGAGGCTGCCAACTTCGTCGCCGTAGTAATGTGATTCCTGTATAAATATAAACCACATATGTCCCATACGTACAAACATAAAGTCAGAGGACTCCGCGCGAGCGTATTAAAAAGTCCCCGAAAACTCATCACCAATCAATCCACCCTCTTAACAAGGTATCTCTCCCAACTAGGGTAGACCATCCTCTCTTCCTTGATAATATCCTCCATCTCTTTCATCCTCTCACACTTTCCCGTGTCCTTCTTCTTCGCCTCTTTCTCGTCCTTCTGCTGCTTCCCGCTACCACCTGAACCCAGGCCCGAACTTGAACACGAATGCGAGTATCCATGCGTACAAGCACTACGCCCTGCCCGCCCGAACTCAAAGTCTTCGAACGACGCGGGGAAGAGGACGACCCTGAGCCGTCGATCGTCCGCTCTTGTGCGTGGCCACGGGGGGTGGGGCGGGTGTTTAGTTTTTTTGCCCGGGGGTGTGGGTGGGGTGGAGCGCGCAGGTGAGGAAGTTGAGGATGAGGAAGACGAGGACGATGAGTGAGAGGAGCCAGATGAGGATGAGGATGAAGATGAGGAGTTACTGGGTTCGGGAGAAGGCGGTGAGAGCGCCTGTAGCTCCGCGAGCGCTTCGGCGTTCGTAGGCTGGAGCTTAAGTATCGCACGGAGATCTACTCACGTCGATATCAATTAAAATCTACAACGCGGGACGGAAGTAACACGCGTAGAAAGGAAGTACGTACCTCGTATAGCCTCTTCAGGCCTATTTAGCATCCGCCGAGAGCGTGCGCGGCGGTAATACCCTTTACTGCTCCGGTGCTGGCTGAGTGCTTTTGTGCAGGCTGCTTCAGCTTCGATCCAGCTGTGAGTTGGGGTAGTAAGCTTAAAGTTAGTGATGAAACAGAAAACAAGGTGATGAGATGACGGACTTTTGGAGTTTCAAGTGCGCAGCGGCGAGGTTGAGCTGGTAATGTGGGAGCTCTGGTTCAGTTTTATGCGCGGCGGTGTAGTGGTCTATCGCTTTGTGGAAATCGCCTTGTCGGAACGCGGTGTTGCCCTAAGAATCATATCATACAAGAAGGAAACCGATGAATATGAATCGAAATGGATTGCAGCGAATATATTCGTGATCGCAGAACACACCTTTTCCTTCTCCCGCTCGGCTTTATAAAACCGCCACTCGACGACCTCGCCCACCGTCATCGCCCCCGCACCCTCCTGATCCCCATCCCCATCCCCATCCCCATCGCCCCCTAAAAAATCTAGCCCAACCTCCCACACATCCTCCTCATCCACTGTCTCCCATCCATAGACCCCACTTCCACGCCCATCCCATTCCCTCTGCTTCCCCACCCTGACCTCGCCCTTCCCTTTCCCTTCCCCACCATCTTTACCCCTACCTTCACTACTCGCACCATCACCACGACTCTCTGCCTCCTCTCTCACCGTGCGCTCACACACCTCCCCAAGATGATCCGATGAACACCCACAATCGCACCACTTCTCGATCAGCTTCTCACGCAACACGTTCCCGTACCCGCGTACATCAAACTCACGCGCGACGCGCCAGAGCGTCTGTACTACGCGTTCGTAGCCCGCACGTACCTGCGCTCGCCAGTGTTCTCCGCCTCCCCCCTCGCCGCCAACGCCGAACTTGAGCTCGCACGCGTCCTCGAGAGCATCGTGTCCCTCCTGCAGCGTGCCCAGGTGCGGGGGTTTGGAGAACGAAGGGGGTGGGAGAGCTTCGAGCACGTCGGTGTGTGCTTTGAGCGCTGGGTAGGATTCGAGTAGGCGTAGGGTGTGTAGACCCCGTTTTGCGCATATCGGGACATTGTTCGACATTGCCTTAATACAGGTAAGCGATTAATACTTCGTTAGAATGCACAAAGTCATAACTAGTGCCTCAAAGACACATACAAAATGCCGAAGAGCGGTGTATGACCACAACACACTTTTGGTTGCGACGCGCTCGCCTGCCTGGCGCATATCCATCGCAATTGCAGCCCTGAAAAAATCCTTAATATCCTCGGACTCGCTATTATGCACCAACCACCCCGGGCCGGCAAGGGTGACGCAACGCAGGACGAGCGTCGGAAGGTGCATAAGTGCGACGCTGTAAAGCCTCGTAGAATACAAACGGGCGATATCCTGCTCAAATCGCAGAAGGAGGAGGCGCGAGATACACTGCTCGAGCTGTGCGACGGCCGAGACGGCTTTTGAATTAATATTGCGATCCGTGTGTGGGCTCGGACTCGAGTTTGGGTGTGGGCGGCCATGAGGGTCTTTAGCGGGGACAACGGTGCCATTCTTCCTATGCAGCCCAGACGCTGTGCGTTTTTTGATGTGCGAGTATTTTGCGGGCATTAGGGTAGTGAGAAGAGACTTGGGAATCTGGGAATTAAAAGATAATTAGACGCTAATTCACAGCTATAGGGCTGTCAAGCTCCTTCCGGGACCCACGGGATGGCTCGTGGCCTACCAAGTTGCCTAAATCCAGCGGTGGTGGTGAGCAAGGGGGTCAGCTCGTCGTGGTGGTCGATGAGCAAGCTTGTTTGGTCTCGTGGTTGTGCGTCAACTCCGAGCTGTGTTCTCCGCGGTCATGTACACCATTCTATTGTGCACAATTACCCTGTGTAGACCAACTCTATTGAACCCAGACCGCAGTCGAGTTCTGGCCTATGAAGAGCCCTTGTTCACCCACATCCTGAGATACAACAGGTGATCAGGCCCACGGTCTCGTTCCAACTTCTCATCTGGCTCTTATAAGTTAAAGCCTCTCGTCTTCCTTCCAAAGCCATACACCAAGATCCCTGCCTCAGGGCAACCAGAACCATCAGATGACGGTGATAATTCGGCTTTTCGAGCGCTTCTTTGCATTGGCTTCATCAAACAAGTCATGCTCGGGTTTCTCGGTTGAATAAGTGTATCTGAATATTTTTAACATAGGAACCTCGTGTCCTTCCGTGCTTATCTATTGTACGTCTCGAACACGCCCGTAAAAGCTCCCTCATGTTTTAAGTAATGACCCCAATTTCTTTCTTGGGGATGACTTTGGGAGAACCTCATATTCTCGGACATCATGCATCATACATGGACCACTCAAAGGTTCCTTTGCAAACGGGACCTTGACTTTAGAATTGTATGTAATTAAGCCCGCTACCCTGCCCTGTTTTCCAACTCCATGCTGCAATATGAGATCAACTGATGGCTTTCACGGCAAGGTTGAAAATGGAGCAGATCATCACGACTTTACACTCTTCCCCGGGTTGACTTGAAGAGCTTCGTCAACAACCTCAGGCGTGCTTACTGGACTTATCCCGCGTTTACGCTCCGGAACTTCTCCTCTGGGTGGTCATGCGTGTCAGACTTGTAACCGGATACGAATATGATGATGTAGTCCTATACCGCTGGGGCTATGCCCTATGTCGGATTCTACTGGTATCTGGGTGTCTATGTGTTGTCACTATGATATTGTGCTCGTTGGTACTAGTGGATTTGCCTGCACGGAGTGGAGTCTGGGCTGTTGTAAGTGTTATGCCGTCGGCGGCGGTATCTCTGTAGATTAATTGTTAGTACACGAATGCATATTTTGTCTTCGTCCTATCTCTTCTCTTTCCTCACTGTCTTCCCTCTCGGCTTGGTTGCCATCGCTTCCTCAGTGATAGCTAGGTCTCCGTAGGTCCTCTTGAATCGTCTCGTGCTGTTGATGTACAAGGCTTTGGTCAATCCGGCATTGTTATTCAGTACATTCAAACCGTACTAGGGATAATTGCTGCTACAAACGAAGAGCTCGATATATATCTTGCATTCTCGCGGGGTCACCCCAACCCCTTCCAACCGTCGATAGAGAAATGCTAGGTTCCTTGAGAAACTGACATCATTCCGAGAGTGCTCGCCGAAAAGATACGAGGTCGTTGTGATATTAATTTATTTCAAATGTACCAGATGATTTTATTAGTGATGTGCCTGATATTGTACAGAATCAGAGTCTTTGTGGGTATTTTAGTCCACAAAGCAGAGTGGTGGTCTCCCTTGTCACTGTACAGCGCCACTTTCGAAGGCTCAGGAAAGGGATTCAGGATACATAACACGGACGCTGGGCTTACATGTAGCGGACGGATAAAACAACTGCTACCTTCAGAATAAAATACATATGGAAACGAATAAATAGGCATACACGGGTCATAGATCCTGATATACTATAGGAACCAATGAAAAAGATGGACATATCAAGAGCAACTTGAGAGGGAGGCGCAGAGGAATTCAGGACATCGGTGTGACTAAGTGCGGCCATGGGACACCCAATCAAGGGCCTAGAGAAGACCGTGTTTGGAGTGACCTAACTGTCTTGTGCACACCCGCAACTGAAAATGGTCCACGGATGAGGGCAATCGTTAATGCTGGGTAGACAATCTAAAAACTTGAATTGCATGCACCATCACGAGAAGGACTATACACACTGCGACGCATGCATAGATCATTGTAATTGTGTTATCCGCAATGCTTACAGAAAGTCGACCCTGATTATCCGTGATACTCAACACGATGTAAAGCAGCTGAAGACCTGATATCATTCCTTGAATAGAGAAATATTTCTGCATCATACCTGAAGAACAGCATAAATAGCTCCCACATCAACCAAAATGTATAGAATGCGCCACACTGTAAATAGTTGGTACTGTCGACTGTCCATGTTTCTGCGTAGAAAATTTATGTGCACCCTGTCATTGCAGAAATTTGTAGTAATTCAGTAAGTGTTCCAACAATGGGCACTAAGGTCATACCATAATGTCCAGCTGATAAAGGATGTTGCAACCAAGTTGGTGAGGAACGATGAAATTGTAGTTGCATTGAATAGGACAATGAAATCTACATTGTTAGATTGTACACTTGCCGCGAGAAGATTAGGCTTTAAGTAAATTGCCAGAAATACAGATGTGACAACTGTGGATATCGGTTTGCATAATATACCATTGGATGATAGTCACCACATACTGAGGGTAGACAGACAGAGTCCAATTGAAATACACAGTGCCCATCGCCGTTTTTCAAAGACAACCCATGCGCGCCATATGATGAAAGCATCGTTGATGACAGGCTTAAGTAAATATAGTCAACTACAGATTCTGAAGTGGGAAATGGAAATCTCACAGGGACGGATTGAAACCAGTATACGGCTACACTCCATTTCCCAAGGATATCATTGGTATCGTCGACACGTTGGGAAAGAGAAGCGTTATTGTTGTTGAAGAATTGATGCTGAACAGTTTGTGACCTAATCGCTACCGCCAACATTCCATTGAATGCGACAATACCCAGGCAAATAATTACTAATTGTGACCCGGAACTACACGTTTGACTGTGGTGCCTATAAACAGAGCTGGTCAGGAGAACTGTATAATATGTTGTAGGTAAAACCTGTCCCACCGAGCGGAGTAGTAAGCAACCATGACTGCGATCGGCATCAGTATACCTGTGAATTATTCAGCATGGTTACTTTAATTCATTGAGGGAGTAGTAGACCATAGCATAAAGTGATAGTTTCTGGTACTGTGATCCAGTCGAGAATCAGAATGCCCCCCATCTTTTGGATGATCTGTCGTTCTTCAGGGGTCATGATTGACACAAGTACAGCCTGTAGTGAGATTGGAGATTGGTACAAGCGAAGTTTGTCTTCAGCTATTAGTATGCTTCAAATATGACTTCAGCAAGATGTAATGGAGAGACTCGAGGGGGCACCAGGAAAAGGCAAGGGAAAGGAGCGCAATATCAGTGACTTATGCAAGGGCCAGGCATAGTTATTACTTATATCACAGCAATAAGTGTTGATGATAATAATAACGGTGATAATAATAGCGGAGCCCTGTAAGATAAACGGCCTAACTGTGTTTAAATTTACCATGCAAGTGATGTTGAGCAGAAACAAACCTGGTGTGCCTCAAGCGGTACGGGCTTGTAGACAATAGATCCAAGTACTAGAGAATATATCAAGAAACGGGGATGACTTTATTATAAGTTTATGTAGTATAGTACACCCAGGAAAATACCGGGCCTCTATATGACTAGATGTACACCAGTAAATACGCAGAATTCGGGTAACTGGTTCTAAACGTGTAGTAAGACCTAATTAGTTCCCATTGGCATAATTTGACAAATTCTTATGAGCAGATTTGGATGTTTCATAATCACAGATTAATCACTTGAACCCAGACTTAGTAGTATGAACTCGCACTTCCACGGTCTATACGGCATAATTTCAAGCGCAGAAGCATAAAAAACTTTTTTTTTTTAATTTTTTTTTTTCTGTGCTTATAACGCGCTCGGCTCTAGAGGGAGCCACGGTGCGCGGTACTACGGAGGCTACCTAAGGTACTACAAGAGCCACGAAATTCTATGTCCCCCCACGTACACGGAGAATGAACGAGCCGGCTTATCCCAAGCCGTTTTAGGTCGTGCTCCCCTGGTAAACCCAATGAAACGTGGCGGCGAGGCAGAGGTCGTTGTGAGGCGCATGCGACGGGGGGCCGCCCGCAGGTGCGGGCGACAGGGCCGAGCAACTGAACATTATGCCCAACCCGAGCGGAGGGAAGATAAGGTGAAGGTGGGTGAGGGAGGAATGCCAGAGCCGACATTAGGGAGGAGTGTTGTAATTGATATTAATGAGAATTAGTATGTGTGGGGAGACTCATGTGAGCCATGCGTCCGGTGCTGGTATTGCTGGCTTCAGTGTCGGCTTGAGGCAGTTCGTCGAAGTGATGAATCTAAAGAGGGGTTCTAAGGCATCAGGTTTTGAAAGGAGGTACAACAGTGACTCAGCTTTGCAGCGAAGTTTCCGATGGAGGTAGCGGTGTCTCTCACACTGGTATTGCCTGCATATGAAGAGCAGGTGGCGAACGGTCTCAACGGTCAAGCTGCCGCAGTGGGGGCAGACCAGTGTCTCCGACCGCCTTATGTGGAAGAGGTATTTGTTGAGGGCAATGTGTTGGGTACGTAGGTGAATGAGGAGAGAGGAGTAGCGACGGTCTAGGGGCTCCACCAGGTGCATAAACATCTTGGATGGGAGTGACTGGTCGATGACGTGACTGCGGGCATAGCGTGGTGAGTGTCTCCACTGTTCCTTCCATTCGCTGTGTAGGTTCTTGAGTGCATGCTGGCGGGCTGCCCTGATGCTAACTGGGAGGGGTGACCTGCGTAGCGCTA
>JAGGAX010025296.1:0-10045 GCA_017657335.1 Termitomyces titanicus | reverse complement strand
TACAGTTATTTCCCACGCTTCCAGAGCCTCTGAAGCGTCGCCTCTGGCATAGGGGATCCTCAGACTTGTTCTCTTTGGATCTCCCTCTGCCAGGTGTGTAGTTATGCATGTATATATCTGTACAGTACTCAATATACTTTGGATCTCCCTCTGCCAGTTGTGTGATTGCGCCACAGCCTCCAGAGGTCGCCCTTACAGTAGTAAGTTTGGGGGGCTGGAGGTGCCTTGTGCTGCTTCCTTTGCGATGTCGTCCGCACGGTCATTTGGACCAAAATCCATGTGCCCTGGGGACCAATGTACCTGGAGTTGAATCATGCCACGTTTCTGGGGCTTCCACACTTTGTTTGCGCCATGCGCCATGCGCCTGCTAGGTGCTGTGTGTAGGCGGTCTTGTTTCTTATGCAAGGATTATGCTGAGGAGTGAACAGCATCAAGCAGGTGGTGGGTGGGGTGCAGTTGCTGGTTGTTGAAGGATCATATTGTAGCTTGGCTATCTGTGCCTAGAATTGTCAGTCCATGGAGTTGTTTGTTGAATGTCAGTAAAAGGTGGAGGCCTATGGTGAGTCCAACTATCTCTGCCTCATAAACTGTGTGCTCAGCATCCGAGCTGAGGTAGTATTTCAGTGAATACATCTCCTTGCCGTTTACAAAGAGGACTGTGGATGCACCAATGCACCCCGAGGTATCCCAACCCATCGCAGTAGATGGCTGTTGTAGCTCGGTCATGGGTTTGTTGAATGGCGGTGAGCGCATCTTCCTTGGAGTCGGCAATATGTGTGGTGAAGGTGGGTTGGTAATTAGGGTGCCACTGGATGGCCTGGACTGTTTCTATTGAGGAGGGGACAATGCTGATGTAGTGGAAGAGGTTGTGGAGGGGCGATCAGTGTCAGCGGATGTACCGTGTTGTTGCCCGACATATGGCCACATTGATGGGGTGCTGCTGGGGGAGCAAGGATATCTGCACTGCTGCTCTTGTCTACAATACTCAGTATAGACTTTGAATTTCCCTCTGCCAGTTGTGTGATTGCACCACAGCCTTCAGAGGTCACCCTTACACAACCCCTGCAGGAAGATTGACACAAAGGTAAGTTTGCCAGTGCTCCAGACCTGGAGTCTCTAGACAAGGCTATTGAAGTAGGTGACAGGATCTATGCTGCTACTCTGCATGCCTCACCTAGCATAGCAGTGATATGGGCCAGCCAGACTACATCTCAACATTTGGCCCAGTATCTTTTGAAATAACAAGCCTATGGGGAGGAGGTTAGCATGGACGTCCATGACATCCCCAGCTGTGGTGTTGAGGGCTCCTGTGACCAGTTTGGCTGTGCAGTGTCGGGTTGAGGTTAGCTTTCTCATGACAGCAAGGGAGCCTGTGCATCGGGTGCCATTGTTGCGGTTGGTTACCCCTGTGAACCAGATGTCTGTGGCATAGGTGAATGCTGGGACTGCGACTGTGTTGTACAGTTGGTGGATTTGGTGTGCTGGCATGCCACCTGATGTTTGGGAGAGGCGCAAAACCTGCTGGGTCCACCAAGCTGCACTTGCCGTTACCTTCTGGGTGTGGGCAGATCAGCAGAGCTTGGAGTCAAAAACAACGCCTAGGTACTTGTATGTTTGCATGGTGTCGACCGATTGAGTTGAAGTGGAGCCATCAAGGTTCAAGCGGTGAAGGGAGAGGTTAGGGGGTATAGTGTCATGGTGTGAACATGGGAAGTTCATGAGTGCTAATTTGGAGAGTTCAAAGGGTGAGTGATGTAGTATAGACCATTCAAATGTGCCTTGAGCACGTTCTATAATGTCTCGTATAATGAGGTGGGTCTCCGTCAGAGACTTGGCCACTGCAAGGAACATAACATCATCAACAAAACCAGAAGAGAGCTCTGATTTGGCGTCAAGGAAGGCAGCCCATATGAGGGGGGCATTGTAAAAAGCATAAAAGAGCATGGAAAGTGGGCAACTTTGAGTGGTGCCATTAACAATGTCAATCCAGTCTGAGAGGAAATTATCAAACTTGAGTCTTGTGCATTGGTTGTGGAGCATCTGGTCAGCCAAGCGGACATAGCAAGATGGGACTACGCATTCCTTCATGTTATGGAGAAGTCTGTCTTTGACAGGATTGGGGAAGGCTCCCTGGACATCAAGGAAGAGAGCAGTTGCAACTTTCCCTGCACACCATGCATCCTTGATCTTTGAGACCACCAGATGCATGGCATCTGTGGTGTTCCAGCCTGATTGCCCCCCAAACTGACCCAGTGAGAGCATACCGTGCTTCTCTGCAATGAAGGAGAGGTCAGCTGCTACAAGGGTGGAAAGAAGTTTTCTGATGGTGTTCAAGA
Organism: Termitomyces titanicus; assembly: GCA_017657335.1. Taxonomy (NCBI): domain Eukaryota; kingdom Fungi; phylum Basidiomycota; class Agaricomycetes; order Agaricales; family Lyophyllaceae; genus Termitomyces; species Termitomyces titanicus. The sequence continues at coordinate 7,709 of JAGGAX010025296.1, read as the reverse complement.
GACCAACGGACCTATACACTTTGGCGATATTGTAGGCTGGTTTGCCCGGTTTCCACAGTACTAGCGTGGTGGACTCTAGCCAGCTGGAGTGGTAGACATCAAGGTCAAAGACAGCAAGGAAGATAAAATATAGATGGTCAACGAGCGTGTCAGTGCAGCGTTTGAGAACCATGTTTGGTATGCCATCTGGGCCTGGGGCTTTGAATGGGGGAAGGCCCCCAATGGCAGATAGGATGTGTTCCTTTGACAAGGTTGAAGACACAGGGAGGGGGCATGGGTATGCCAAGAGAGGAACAGTGGAGAAAGAGGGAGGGGCAGGAAAGAAAGACTCAGCTAAGACCTTGGCCTTTCTGACATTGGTAGTGGCCACTCCTAAGATACCATCAGTCAAGGTTTTCAGGTCCGGTACCCTGTCACAAGACATGTTCAAAGGTTTGCGGACGACATACTTGTTGGCAAGATAGATTTGCCAGGCATCAATTGTCTTTAGCCATTCTCTTCAATGATCCTCTTTGGCCGTGTGGATCGCTTCTGCCATTTCACAGGAGAGATGCAAGGCTTCAGCTTTGGCTGAGTGGTCCAGGATGTCCTGGAACCTATAAGCTAGATTGTCAGCACACCGCCTCTGGGCCTTGAGCTGCTTGAGGTCAGCGTTCCACCATTGCTTGGTGTGTGGGCAAGGTTTATGCATTGGGACTATATTGTCCAACGCAATAACTTCCTTTATGATTGTGGTGAGGTCTCACACCTTAGTGTTAAACTCCTCCTCCGTTTGTGCAGATGCTCCATCAGAGCTGCCTCAAACTTTGTCCATTCCACCAAGTGGAAGTCCTTGGACGGGAGGGATGAGGTGCGGAGTATGGGGAGTTCAACTTTTATGATAATGGGGAGATGGTCAGCGTTAGTGGGGTGTAGCGACAGTGCTACGTCGCATGAAATGATGGGATTGGTGTCTGTGTGAGAATGCCAGACATTGTCAGGGCAAGTCCACCTGTTGCCTACTGACTGCAAAGTCAATATGCCAGGCAGGAGTGCAAGCTCCATGTCATACTCAGACAGCAAGTCAAGGAGGGGTTGGATGAGCTCCTTTGTGCTGTTGAGGTGGCGGTTGCCAATTGGCTCCCACAGTGGGTGGTGGCAGTTGAAATTGCTGACCTAGAGCATGTGGTCATTGGGATTGGGGTGTGCAGAGGCAAAAGAGAGAGAAAGAAAAGAAAAAAGAGAGGAAAGGACCTCGTTATGTGTACAGTTGTTATAGACGTTGAACACTGCAAGGTTGCCAGATTCGCCTGTGAAGCAAACCATGGTGATGTCTGTGGAGTGAATTGTTAGTTGTGTGTAAGCGTCTGTTGAGATGTTAGTATTTATCAGTAGGATGGAATGGGTGTGAGAGCTCCTGTCTTTCCTGTGGTCAGTTTGGTATATGACCCTCCAATAGTTGTTTGCCTTCGTGTTGCCCAGGAGGTCGAGGAATGGCTCTTGGATAGCAAGCACATCCCAGTCCTTGGGGCAAGCCGCAGCCAAGACATCTGCCTGAGCAGTGCTTGACTTACGAGTATTTTGTTGCCATATGTGCAGTATGCCAGGTGCAGTGGGAGGATGACAGTTCATCAGTCAGAAGAGTTGGGGGGATTGGCCCCACGCTGGTTCCCTCAAGAGCTGCATTGGGTAAACCCAAATTCATCCAAATTACCCATTTGGCTCGGTGCACAGCTGCTTGCAGGTGTCTTCTGCCTCTTCTGAGCTGCGGAGCGTTGGCGAGGTCCTTGGGATGGCTGGGTTGGCGCATTGGGCATGGGTCAGTGGTTGTGCGCCGTTTGTACAGTCTGTGCTAGTGGCCAGGAGCCAAGGGCAGGGGTCAGGCATTTTGGTGGAGCTGTCACCCATGTCGTTGGGTCTTTAGTTGGGAAGTACAGCATATGGTTCTTGGGGAATCGGTTGTCGAAGTCCTCACAGCACTTCACAAACACTGGGCAGCTACAATTGGAGCTTGCATGAGTGGAGTCCAGGCCACAGGACACACACCTGTTTTTAACGACCTTGCAGGATGCTGCTGAGCAGCTGTTGCTTGTACATTTAGGGCAGCATCTCTCTGCCTTGCAATCGCCTTGATAGTGGCCATATTTCTGGCAATTATTGCATTGGATTGGCTCGTGAACGTCCTTGCGGACAGTTACCTGACACCCTCCAATAAAAATATGGCCACGTATCATGTCATTGGCGGTGTCAGGGTTGTTGCATGTGATCTTGAGCAAGGCTACGGACTGGTTTGGTGACCTGCTGGCAGCCTTCTTCAATCACAAAGCTGAGGCAATTGAGTTTGAGGGGAGGCCGTTCTTGAGTTCAATCGTGCGCAAGCAGAGGTAGTCATCTGGGTCAAAGGAGCCTAAGCAGCACATGAACCTTGCAATGAGGTTGTAGGATTTCTCAACCATGTCTGAGTTGGTGCCAAATACCTCGTTGATGTGCTCCCAGTGAAGGACGGCATAGCACCGAAATCTGTTGGTTGAATCAGCGGTGTTGAACTCAGCAAGGTATGCACTGGAGCTGATGGTCTTCAGGCCTATGGCTAATGTCTTTGGCGTGATAACTTCAATTTCTCCTTCCTTGCCTTCTTCCAGTGTTGCAGCTTTCTTGTCTAGGCCGTGAAGGGTCTTGTTGAGAGAGTCACGTAATTTTGAGGTGCCACTAGGCGTGAAGTCCTTGGGGGCGTTGTCATTCCTGGGATTGAACTGGATTAGTATGGTCCTGGCATTGCATAGTGTTTGTTGCTGGACTCTGACTTTGTTGTTGTTCAAAAGGGCGTGGGGCAGTGCTGGTTGGGTGGCCGTTGTGGGTGGTGGTGACGCTGAAGCTCTGGCAATTGTAGCCCAGGTTGGGGCAGCATTGGTCTTAGGGGGTGTGCTTGCAAGCTTTGACGGCACAGCATTGAGAAAGGTGGAAACCTCTACCAGAGTCTTTGCTTTGAGGGCGAGAGTCAAGTCTGCCCTCTGTGTGTTGTTTGCAGCAAGGAACTTGGCTGTAGAGCCCAGTTTCTCTACCAGTCCACCAAGTTTGTCCAGGGTCTTGGTTGCAATCGTGTTGGCAATGGCAGTCAAGATGATGTCAGTGATATCAGCGTCAAGAAGAAATGCAATGGCTAGAATGGCAGCTTTCATCTTGGCCAGTTTGGAGGTCAGTGCGGTGGTGGCTAGGATACTAACCATCTTGGCGTGGTCATATGGCTTGGCGGCAAGGATCCAGTCGTTGGATTTGAGCCATTTGCGTGCTTCTGGGAGCAACTTGACTGGGCCGGTGTCAGTTGCCAAGAGTGACTTAAGGTCGGAGTGCGTTGGAATCAGGCAGTTGTTTTTTGGGGTCCTAATGTTGGGACCGCTGGGGGGGGGGGTCTGGACGATGCCCTCGTTGCAGAAGACATTGAGTTGACCCAGGGGAACAAGAGAAAGAAGAGAAGGAGAGCACAGAGAGGTACCTGAGGGCTTGAGGGCCTGAAGGTACAGCAGTCTAGCAATGTGTATATATGTAATGTAGAACAATGGTAGTATGTGGCGCCAGGGCCAATAAAAGACAAAGAGGAATAGTAAAGGGGCGAGGTTGATGGTGACATACCAGATGCCAACACTCCTCCTCAACATGAACCTTGCTCATATCTCCTCCTTGCATATGGTCATGGCGTTATTGGAGGCCTAGTAGGGCACAAAGGCGGATGAAGAGTAGCCCGAGAAGTGCCTTGGTGAATAGGTCGGCAACGTTGTGCTTTGTGTTGACGTAACGTATGCATATCTTGTTGGATTGGATGCGTTTGCAGAGGAAGTGGTACTTGATATCAACATGTTTCACACGTGCGTGGATGGTAGGGTCTTCTGAGAGGTTTATGGCCACGCTGTTGTCACACAGTATTAGGGCTGGTGTGGCTGTAGCATTGTGTCCGATCCCTTTCAGTAGGGTGCGTAGCCATATGCACTCCTGGGCACTTTCAAATGCGGCCATGTACTCAGCTTCACATGATCACGCTGCTCCCGGCTTCTGTTTGCGGGCTGCCCATGAGACAAGACCAGAACTGAGGCTCCATGCGTAGCCGCCGATGCTCTGCCACATTTCAAGGCAGTTAGCCCAATCTGAGTCTGTGAAGCCTGTGAGATTGATGGGTTCACCCTTGCCCCCAAGCATGAGTTTTAGGTTCCAAGTGCCTTTCAGATATCATACCAGGCATGTGGCAGCTCTCCAGTGGGTGGCAGAATATGAATTGACAAACTGAGTGAGTTGTTGGACAGCGTATGCAATGTCGGGGCGTGTGGAGATGGCAAGATATAGTAAACAGCCAACAAGGGATTTGTACAGTGTTTTCTGCAATCTCATCCCAGCTTAGGAAGGATTTGTCAACCCTTCTGAGTTTGAGCCCAGCTTCCATGGGGAGGGATAATGGGGTGGCATCCGATTGGCTGAACTGGGCAACTATCCTGTCAATCAGGGTGGTCTGTGACAACTTGACGAGATGGTTGTTGCGATCCCACTTGATAGCAATGCCTACGACGAACTTGGGAAGACTGAGGTTGGATATCGTCCAGACAGAACGCAGTTGGTCTTTGAAATGTTTGTTCTCAGCTTTTGTGCTTGCAATTGAGAGAAAATTGTTGACATGGACCGCAGCTATAATGGTACCAGTGTCAGTTTTTCTGTAGTATACACATGACTCACAGGCAAGATGTGTGAAGCTTCAGGACAATATGTTGTCATTTAGCGTTTGATTCCATATATGGCCAGCTTGTTTCATCCCATAGAGTCCTCAGAGTAAGCACCATACCCAGCCTTCCTTTCCAGGCTCTTTGAATCCTTCAGGCTATTCCATGTACTGTATCTCGTCTTCAGGGAGCAGTCTGTATAAGAAGGTGGTTTTGACATCTATTTGTGTTGCATCCCAGCCTTGCGCAGCGGCAAGGTGTAGAAGTATGCGCCACAATTCCATATGCACCATTGGCAAGGTGGTTTTAGTATAGTCATGACCGTAGATCTGTTCAAAGCCCTTGAACACAAGACGTACTTTTGAATCAAATGGCCTTCCTGCTCTCATCAAGTTTAATTTTGAACATGGGTCGTCCTTTTCTCACCTTACTCCCTGCTGGTACTTGGTCTCCAGGTATGAGCTTGTATACTCCCATCTCCTTGAGGGAGTTGAGCTCTTCCCGGTATCCAGCCTCCCATTCCTTTGCATACACTGATTCTGTGCCTTCTTTCCATGTTCTGGGTTCATCCTTGAGGTCCATGGATGCGGAGTCTCCCAGGGATTCTGCAAGCGCAAGAAGGCGTTCAATATTGTCCATGGTGGCTATGTTAGCCAAGTCCGGGAGGTCTGCATTAGGGATGTCTGCATTAAATAAGCCTTCCCCTGAAGTTTCTGGCGGTTCTGCCATAGTTTGCTCTGAGTGAGTTTAGTGAGGGTTCTCTGGATGCGTTACCTTCACTGCTGGTACAGGTATACAACTAGGAACCTGATGCTTCTTCTTGGCCCTAGTTAGCTTCAACCTTTTGCCAGCTTCTTGTGATTCCCGTATGGTCCGCTCTAGGCGAGTTGGAGGAGGGTTGTCTGGTCAAGTTTTTGCTATTGGGACAGGAATGCGGCTAGAATGCCATGGGATTGGTATCCCAGCATTTTTGGCATGCTGTAGTTCTATCAGTGGTTGCGGCTCAGCAACAAGTGGCATTGGGACGGGTTGACCGGGTACGTTTCCTAACTCTCTGTTGTTATCATCCAGGTCGAACGGTGCCTCTATGGATGTTGCTCTTATCTGATTGATTGAAGTGGGGTTGAGGCTTGCATGATCAGTTGGGAGTGTATCTGATGGTGGCAAGTCTACAGATATTGGATGTCCGTCATGACGTTCTAGGAAATGTACATGATAAGATTCATATATCTTGCACGTTCTAGGATCATAGCATCGGTAGGCCTTAGAGTTCTGTGTGTAGCCGATGAGAATGCATTCAATCCCTTGGGCATTAATTTTGGAATTGTGCTGGTTGAGGATTAGCACAAATGCACAGCATCCTATTTTGTGCATGTACAAGTAGTCGAGCACACGCTTGTGCCAAAGTTCAAAGGGAGTCTTTCCTTTGAGCAACTTGGTCGATGTTTTGGCATGCAGGTGTGCAGCGGTCATATAGAACTTGTACCATAGATAGTCTGGGCATTTCACAGCTAGTTGCATAGTTCAAGCTTTCCCTTGCAGTGTCCGATGCATGCGCTTGACACGTCCCATGTGTTCCGAGGTGTAGGGTGCTCTGAACTGTTGCCTCATGCCCCTCGATGCCAGCCATGCTTCCATTTGATGGCTTTTCAACTTGCTGTCATGCCCCGTGCGGTATATACCTACACACTTCCCAGTCTCAGACTCTCTCGCTTTCTTCCAGGCCTGCAGTACAGGTAACACATCACTTTTTGCCTTCAGAGGAATGGACCATGGCATATTGGTGTGATTGTCGACTAAATCCATGATATATTTATTGCCTGTACGTGACTGCACACTCATTGGGCCCGCTAGGTCTATCCATACAATCTCTAACTTCTTGCTTGTCCTATGCCCTCCTTCTCGCACTTTAGGTACTGGTGTTCTCGTCTGTTTCCCAAAAATACAGATGTCACATTTTGGTTGTGCAAGAAGGAAAGCAGAGGGTGTACCTGGAAGGAGACCTGCACAGGCCATGGTGGCAACAACTTGGTAGTTAGTGTGACTGAGGCGCCAGTGCCAGGTGTCGAGATTCACTGGGTTCTGAGCAGCAAGTGCGTGCTCTGCAAGCGCAGTTTGCAAGTTGAGTGTGTAGAGGCGTTGTCCCGGGATAAGTGGTCCTGATACAAGGAGAGTTCTGCTGGAGTCATCCAGGATAGTGACACCTGTGTTGCTGAACGTGATGGAGGCACGCATGCCTGTGACAAGGGAGGATACGGAGATGAGTTGTACCATGTATGCAGGGATGTAGAGTGCGTTCTCCAAGACAATTTTGGCTCAATTCTGTATGCACAGGCATATTTGTCTGATGCTGACAGCCTGAATCGTCATACCTCCTACCCCTTTTACCAAATGTGGCAGAATGGCTCTGAGGAAAATGAAGTCAGATCAACAGGGGGAGATGTGAATGGTGGCACCTGAGTTGAGGTAGAATGGCTTTTTGTTCAGGGAGACAAGCGTGGTGTATTCTGACTGGTAGAGTGGGGTGATTGCTGTGGTGGTGAGGATAGTTTCGCATTCGTTGTTCACATTGGTGCCCCAGTCAATGGAGACTCTGAGCTTGTCACCAGCATTGTTGATGTCGTCTTCTACTGCCATAAAGCCTTGGTATTCAAAAAAGTCTGTGGAGTTTGCAATCCCTGAAAATTTGGATGCTTTGGTCACATCGCTCTTTGTGGCTTTGAGCTGGATCTTCTGGAGGTGTGACATATCAACAATGTATGCCTGCCCATCCAGTCCTTTGACAGCGATGCCGTTCTTGGGGATGGAGTTACCTGAGCCTCCTCCTGTCCTGGGACCCTTACCTCCTCCTTGTGCGGCTCTGTATGTGGCCTTTGATTCCTCAATAGTTTTGCCTTCCATGCCTCCTCCTTGTCAGGGGACTACTACCCATTTTGTCCATTTCTCCTTTCAGGTGATCCTTTGATCGCACATCTCCAGAGACTGATCCCATCAAGGCATACTCCGGAGCTGCTAATCTTATCATTC
>JAGGAX010025295.1:0-10063 GCA_017657335.1 Termitomyces titanicus | reverse complement strand
CCGACGGAAAGGAAATAACACCCAAAGTCAAGTTCAGCACTGGCATTACGAGGTATTCCTTATTCATTTGGTGCAGTCTACTTCATTTCTAATAACCATGTAGCCGACCTTCCTCTTTCGATTGTTGCATACGACCCCGAAATGACCAATCAAAGAATTTAGTTATGCAAGCTGATACCTCGGACAACTATTAATAAGCCAAAATCTCAACTGTACTCTCCAACTACATGCCAGATATGTTACTGTATGCCTGTCATAGCCCTCGGCCCTCGATTCTTCTGAAGATAAGTATATATAGCTAGTTTATAGGCCAAAATCAAATGTATTTGTTTGAATGTTCTGGTATGTGTGACACTCTGAAAATCATTGGAAATGCCTGAAGGAAATTTACCTCCGGAGTCACCGTTATCAATGATCTCAGGGAGGTATTCCACTTTCGTGAATTTAGCGAGAAATTATGTCTTACATAAAAATGATAAAGTCGAAAATCCATATTTCTGCCTGAGGGATCTGCTCTTATCGAGTGTACGGCTAGGTGAGTGATTTTCGTGAGATATCGATGTTAAACACCTCTTGTAACTTAGTCATTTTCCTTTCCATTGACTGGACGGAAAGAACTCCTTTTGCCTGATCCGGACCGTGTTTGAGGACAAACGTTCAGGTCGGGCTCGAGCGATCTGCTGGTCCGATATCTGTAGCCTCTTGACGACTTGTTCATGAACAAACGGTGCTCCTAACATACGTCTTTTGGTGTCATCGTCCCGGTTGATGCCCTTACTACGGTACAGGGAATGCTTGTCCGTGGACGCTGTAGTAAGGCTGCCTGTTGTTGGCAGCTCAGGGAATTCAGCGTTATTAAGCTTGATACCAGCAGCAGGATGCTTGACATAAGGTGGGGTCCTCTTCCATCCGGATCGGTCTGACACCGCAGACAACCCAATTCCAGAGCTATGTCTGAGGGGGGGGCTAATAGCACTGGAGAGCGAGCCCGAAGTTTTCATAGGCACAGGACGTGATAGGGCTTGAGGAAGGGGTTTCAGCGTGGGCTGCTTTGAAAAGAGAGACCTGACGTCAAATGTTCTCTGGACAGTCGGCGCTGCAAGGTAACCTCCAGCAGTCACTGATACAACATTGTGCTGAAATAGAATGCCACGTCTGTCACGATTTGGCCCGGGTGCGCCAGGAAGGTCTGCAGTGCCCTCGGAGATCGTTCTCCACTCAACCCAAGAGTTATTCCCTCGAATCTGCATCCACTGACGCTCCAGATACCCTAAAAGGGTATTACGGCCGCCTCCTTCAATAAATGAACGGCTCGTGACGACGACGAGCCCCCTTTTGCACCGAGTAAGAAGGACATTCATGCGATTCCATGATGACAGGAAACCGGGACTCATTCCAGATCTAACGACGGAGACGAGCACGAAATCCGTTTCATTACCTGTGGATTTGATCATTTCAGGATGGGTGTCTAAAAGGTCTATTCAAATACTTTTTTATGCTTACCTTGGAAACTATCGACGTTGAATACATGTTCCCAAGGAAGATCCTCGTCCTTCAGCTGCCTCTCAATGGCTGCTCTCTGAGCATCATAAGGCGTAATAATGCAAAATTTTCTGTGCCGATAATATGTTTTGACAATGTTTACCATAACATGAATTTCTCCTAAATTCTAAAAAGCAGTCGAAAGTCTGAGCAACATGCTTTTGATCACAAGGGTTGACCTACCGTCCAACTGAAACCATTTTTTGTTTCTGACCCGTTTGTGGCATCTACAAATGATACACAAGACGTGTCATGGGTGGTATGTTCAGATTTGAGCCGTCCACCGTAGACGTGCTTTGATATGAAATCTCCAAGTGGCACAGGCATCCGATCTGGAAGGATCAAAAGATGTTAGCCCAAAAACAGAACAAAACTAATCACCACTGTCTGAAGACATACACTGTGTGTCCAGAAAGCCAGCAATTTCTTTGAGATGAGGAAGATCGAATATCGTTTTGATTTCTGGTACTTGATCTTTGCCATAAGGAGGAACTGCATGGGTCAGAGCATCTTTAGTTAGGAGGTCTGTTGAGAAGAGATCGTACGTACGTTGTTTTGGATCGCCAAAAAAGCAAAGTTTCTGCAACGTTCCCCGAAAGCGGTGGAGGACGTGCTGTATTGAAACCAGTCAGGGATGGCATATCAACAATATACACGAGGGACAAGTTGAATACCCACCAGAAAGTCCTCGACCTTGATTTGAGACGCTTCGTCGACTACAAGTCGGCCAACGGGTACAACGTTAAACATACCAAATCGGTCCAAATTCGGATTTGAAAGCATTCCTAACGTTGATAGCATTATACATGAGTCACCGATAATCCTCGACAACTCGACACGATCTTTGACGGCAAGAAAGGTATCAGATACAAGCACTCTTTCATCTATTTCAGCATAAATATGCTCATGCCTGAAGACAAATATTGGTCATTGCATATGTATGTGCCATTTGGTGACTTACCATTCGAAATGAAACTCCTTCGACACCAAGATCTTGAAGTCAACTCCTTTCTTGAAAAGCGTCTCAGCCATGTTCTTCACGGCGACGTTGGAGTGTGCGATTATCCAGGTTGGAAGCCTCTTTTGTTCCCATACGGAAACAGCAGCGGCGATAGTAGTTGTCTTACCTGTACCAGGTGGACCTATTAAGACTCATTGAGTGGACGGACGATCTAGGCTTTGGTGGGTAAACTTGCCATGTGCAATTACTAAAGGGCAACCAGAGACCATCTTTGATGCAACTGCTTCTTGAGAAGGGTTAAGGCCTTTGAGTTGTGTTACTAATGGGGACACTTCGTCCAGCGTGATCACTGAGGCCCGTTTTCGTTTAGTTGGGAACCATAGCGTTTGAATGAAAGAGGATTGCTGAAGATTTTCTACACCTTGAAGTACTCTGAGGACTAATTCATTCCGAGCCTTCTCGGTATTTGTTAATGATGGTCGTCCAACGACGCGAACTTTTGCGAGGTTCCCTGAAAGCGCCTGGCCGGTGAACTGAATGCTGGTTGTTCGTCCTTTGCAACCGCGCGCTTCTCCAAAAAATTCTTGACCTCCTTCGTTGGTCATAATGACCATCTAGAATATGCAAAAGGTCAATATACAATATTATCTCTGGCATGAAGGAGCTTGCCTGGTTGCCTCTGCGCATCCTCGTCTTGTATCGTGCATTTTGCAATTCTAGCGTGCCGTCCAGAGTAACTCTCGATTTCGTGAACTCCCCAGGCGTTTCTTTAGGATTAGCTGCGTCCAAAACGTGTACTTGCCTAACCAGCTCAGCCAAGAACGCAACCTCCTGCAGGAGATGAGAATTCAGCGATGGATAACTTGAAGCCAATAATCCATTGTCTTACCTGTGGAGCCAGGAGGCTTGTGTCAAGCCTCACTGCGCTTTGGAGAGCGGTTTCGTTGTTTTCGGCAACGCTTTACTTCTCTTAGGATGTTGTTAAATGGTATTTGGAAAACATACATACCACGCCGCTAGCCACGCACGAAGACACATTTCTCGTGGACCTTGTTCATCAATCCATATGCCATCGACCAGGGAAGGGTTAACACCTTGAAAAAGTCTGGACTTCACAACATCTGAAGGCAATGGAGGCCCCCAGGTATTCGCTCGAAAAGCGGTAGAAAGGTCAATACCTCGAACGCATAATTGAAGGTCATTTGCGATCCTAACAACCAAGCGCCCCATATCAAATCCAACGAGCGTGGACGAGTGCCCACGAAGTAAGTCTTCGAAAGACTTGTCATAAGTTAGGAGCTCAGATGGTTTCTGGTCTACAGAAATAACAAGGACTTCTTTGACCGTCGCCAGAGCTAAAAGCTCCACTCGACCTCCTTTGGGATCATGCTGCACAGCAATTCCCACAAAGGAACTTTTGTCCCCGAGCCGTGCAGTGAGTCCGTGGACTGCCGATGCTGCATGTCGGCGAGAAAAACGGCGCGAAGCAATGGTCGGTGGGTGATTGGTGAGGATTTTCTGGTGAATGGTGTCTACAGTCATTGGTATCCGTAGTGTGGGCGGCGCGCAGCATACTTGTGGTTTGTATATAATGCCTCATGGGGTGTCAGAAGATTCAGTAATCGACGCCAGAAGCCAGTGATCAACTGCTGATGCTCCTCCAAGAGCGATTTCAGCATGTTCAGATGTGCTTCTGTGGATCCACCAAGTTCCGTATAAGGAGCTGGGCGCTTCCTATGACAGGTATAAACATGGGTGGTCACAGAGTCCCGATGATATAACCGGCCTCGGGCTTGAGCTTGGATTCTAGGCCTAAGAGGACCAGAGTTGCAATAACGGCACTGCGCTCAAACTACGCTTCATGGAGAGGCATGTTCAATGGTAATGAAAATTAAGCTGAGAGCTGGAGACAAACTGCAGAGAAATTGCATACAGGCAAGAAGCTTGAACTACCTAAGTATAAGGTGTTGTCAAAAGATCAAAGATACAGACGCTGGCAGTGACTCCGATCGCGAGTCGGATATCATGATCAGAGCTATGAAATTTCACGTGACATGACGTGATTCCACTCACATCATCGTCTTATAAACTGTCTTTACCTGTCTTTACGACTTAGGAAGGATAAAAGAAAAGAGCATTTGATGCTAAGTCGCCTCACAGCTCTTCTTCCATCTGTTTTCAAGTTTGACGCATCCCACTACGTTGCCCAAATGTCTACTAGTACGCATTCTAGCCCCAACTCGCTCATCTACAACAACTGATCCCGGTGAACGATGACCTTCAGCGGCCCTGAACACCCAAATTGCGACCTTCGCCTCAGGATGCTTTTGGGGAACAGAGCATATATTCCTGAAGCATTATCCTCCATCGGATAAAAAGGGCATCATCAAGACGGCTGTCGGTTACACTGGAGGAAAAGCCGACGCGACGAACCCGAGTTATAAGCTTGTGTGCAGTGGAACGACGGATCATGCGGAGTCTGTGAAGATTGAGTTTGATCCTAGTATTGTCTCTTATGCTGATCTCGTCGGTCAGTAGAACTCTGCTTGTTGTTTGTACGGCATGCTGACCAAGATCCGTTACCTGTTTATGATTAGAATTCTTCTACCGCACTCACGATCCTACGACCGTAAATAGGCAGGGAGGAGATATCGGCACTCGTACGTAGTACCTTGTCTCAATGCTAATGTCTCGTCTAACAGTGTATGTAAAGAATACCGCTCCGTCATTTTCACTCACGACTCCGAGCAAGAAGCTATTGCGAAGCGTGTTACTGAGGAGGTCCAGGCAAAACACTTCACTCCCAAGGGAAAGAAGATTGTCAGCCAGATCGTGCCTGCTGGACAATGGTGGGATGCTGAAGATTACCACCAGTTATACCTTTTTAAGAACCCAGACGGGTACCAGTGCCCCACACATCGTCTGCACTGGTAGGTATCGGTGTCGTGTCATGAGATTCAATGTTGTAATACTATAGCCGTTCGCCCATGTATACGTATGTTGCTTGCCCATATGTCAAGAACAAAGGATCAATCCACGTTGCCGCTCGTGTTTGCAGGAGATCACGACTCAAAATCTGATAATAACGGCAGGTGTGTTTCAGGAGTAAATAAGATGCTTCTATTTGTCGACACACAGAAACCTTCAGCTTTGAAGGTCCTATAATTATACTTCTAGTTGGGGATTTAGAACGCGCGGACCCTTGGGGAGAACGCAAAGGCTCACCGAACCACCCTCGAAAGCCCGTGATCTTTCAACGGAGTTTGCTGAAAAGTTTTGGTGCCGCAGCTTCCTGCAGCGGGTATTATCAGAAACTTGTCGGAAGCCCGAAATGACGTAACATACGTCGACGCAGTGCATCATACTGATATGAAAGATTGTTCAGTCAGTGACAAAGAACCAGAGAGTGAGTGGTATGCGTTAAGGATACGCACTGGACTAGAGATTTGGCGCAGCAGGCGTGACGTCAATATTAGATAAAGTAGAAGCGAAGAGACAAGCGTACATCTAGGTACGTGATCTCAGGTCAGTATACCAGTGAATGTGTAAAGACAGTGTTGTACGACGACGCACAGTTCCTCAACACAGTCCTCGCCCTTGAAACCCTGTCCGCTCGATACCTTCTCCTGACAATGCTCAAAGTGCTTCGTAAGCTGTGCACACTTGGCAGATTTCTGCACCTCTTCGCGAATTTGAGGGTGGAGCTGCAAATCCAATGACTGAGTTCCAGGGCACAGTAAACGTCCAGTTACGGACATACATCTTCCGGCTCCTCCTCTTCCTCCTCAGCCTCAGCCTTCGGCTCCTTCTCGGGTCTGTCTGCTTCGCATTGAATGACAGGGAAGAGAGCAGAGAAGAATGAAGAGATGCTGGGGCTCATTTTTGGGGGTAGTCACGGACGAGTACGATGAGGAGAAATTGCAACGGTCGTTTTCGGAAAGTTGCGCATCGTGGCCCGTGGGAAGTGTTAGCATAATAAAAAATATTTTACAAGCAAATAAGTACTTAGCAGATAGTAATGACATCATACGCTGTATTTTTCTCGAGCAATTGCACAGAGAGAATGTGTAGGATAGTCGTATTGATTTCCTAGACAGATTTAGCTATAGCTAGGAAGCCTGAAGTGGTCCACTAAAATTCGTAGGGATTGTTCACATATTAGACTTCTGTCTTTCGATCATTTCTGCCTGATATAATTGATATTTGTCGTGGATTCTGCAACGTCATCATATACCCCTGGCCATGGCCTGGCTTCACACTCTCGACGAGGATGTTCTTGTATACATATTTACATTTCTCGTGCCTCCAGATATTATATCTATTCGCAAGGCAAGCAGGTCATAGTTCGATTTGGAGTCTAACTCAAACTCACTGGCACGCGACACTGGTGCCACCGTGCCTACTATCCACAGACTTGCAAACGACTCTGGGAAATTTCGACACTTCGGATAGTATGGACGAACACTTGTCAAAAATACATACTTGATCAAGGATACCCTTTCTCTAATCAATCGTTGGCTTCAATGTCAGGCCCAGAACTCGAGCAACGTACCTGTCATGCATTTCGTCTAGCCTCACGATGGCTGTCGGGCCATCTCAGTCCGCGTCGTACTCTTTTTATCGACTCCACCTCCGGCATCCCAATCTCTGACGTGAAATTTCTCCCGTGCCGTTGTGGGGATTGGATTCTGACGGTCTCGAAAAGCGTCTGGGATGTGCTGACGATCTGGGACTTGACGTCTGCCGGTGAGAATGAAGCTCGGAAAGCCTGCGAGTGGTCGTTGAGAGGGGGTCTTTTCAGTGGTATCGCTCTGAATACGGATCCAGGGTCTGATGCAACCCTGGCGGTATCTGTGTCGAAAGACGGGTCCGTCTCTTAAACAAAGAGATTAACGTTCTTCTGAGGCTTGTATCCAGAAAACAAACGATACACCTTATCTCCCTGCAAAGTGACGAGAACGGAGTATTTTCGCTTCAGACAATTTTCACGATCTCTTCTAATTTAAAACCCACAAAGCTGGAGGGCGATCTTCTTGCTATGTGCGACGAAGTTTCACAAACTGTAGTCTGTAACTGGAAAATAAGGACCTCAGCAATTCTTCAGCAAACAGATAGCGAAGTGGGACTTTGGCAGGTAAATGTTCTTTTTGAGTATAGTTCCTCGTTCTAAACGATACTTTACAGCCTAACAGAATTATTCAGGTTATTTTTGCGCGCCAGAGCCTCCTCGTAGTTCGTGCCTGTTCCATTCATCTATTCCCCTACCCTGAGCTTCAAGAGATACCTTTCACATATCACCCTATTGCTCACCACTCATTTGGCTGGATCGATGGAGTTTGTGTGACACCGATGCGGTCTGGCACCCCTAGCCTTTCAATTTTGCTCCGCGGCGAAAGTGACGATCCCTGGTCATCTGGTCTTCACTCTTTAGACTATCACACCCTACTGCCAAAGCCTAACGCCGCTGCTGATGAAGAAGCTCATCCGTCTTCATATATCTTCCCTCCTTCCTTAGTTGCCAAAGTGCCTGCCGTGCGTGGTTCCTTACAATGCCGAAACGTTATATTGGGACCGTGTGGCACGGCCGCATGGATTCAGCCTCAAGACCGCGCAACGGTGGGCCTTGCATGGGCTGGCAACGAGGAATATCCACTTCAGACAATTCATCCCGTCAGTGGGAACGAGAGTCTCATGGTTGCCGCGTTTCCGGGACCCCTTGCTCGAGATGGGGATGGGTGGAAGCAGGATGATGTTCTACTTGATGTAACGAGCATACGAAGTACGGCTGTTTTCACAAACGCGTTGAATAATTGGACGGCATTGGATTATGATGAGGAAGTTGGTAGATTTGTTTTGTCCTCGAGTTTTGGACGCGTTATTGTTTTGGAGTTGTAACGTACATTCACGTTACAAATATCTTGGGTGGATCCAGCCACACTTGCTAGTACCAGCTAATCCGGATGGCTGAGTGATATCATCAAGCTCGTCGACGAAACGTTTGCACCGCCTCGTCCTCCAAGATTGTTGGGGAACATCACATCATATAGATGTGGCTTTTTTCAGCTCATTGGAAGATGAATCGTTGTATACTGGCATTCGGTATCTGTGTAATATGTATGTGCTTATCTTGGCCAGTCCTTCTTCACTTTTAATACACTACACAAGAATGGTAGAAAAATGTGACCAATGAACGATTTTGGCTGCTGCTCAGCGCTTAGGTTGTCTTCGTTTGTAAGTTCTGACAAGTTACTGACCAACGCGAACGCGTCCTTGACAAGGACAAGACACGTGATCACACATGCGACCGCTGCCAGCAGCCAAGCGATTCTGAAGTTCTGTAGCTTGAGGTATCCTTCATGGCGACGGCGGCAAGTACGCCTCCCCCGCTGGAGCGCATACTCCCATACGTTGTTTCAGGAGTCTCAATAACCGTCTCCATAGCCTCAGCCGTTATCTCTTTCGCCAACTTTTGCATCTCGATTGTAACCCGCTCTATCTCCTTTTTCTCGCCTCTGCCAATAATTCTGTATCTGGTCGCGCCTCTCATTGTTTTTCTCGACATCGTTGCGGATATCTTTTTCCGCTGGCCTCATTCGATCGTTCTCTACCTTCTCGATGCCTTGTATCCGATATACGTTCTCTGTGGAGTCGCATGCATAGTGGGAATGCTAGTGGGAGGTACAGGGCGCTTGGTCACACAAGTGCTAGTGGATATGGTGGTAGTCAAGGAGGAAAATCTAGACGCAGAAGCCGAAGTGGAAGTAAAGGAACACCGCGCCGAGAGGAGACCAAAGGTGGAAGCAGATGATTAATGCTCTAGTAAAGGTTCGCGCTGCCGCTCCTCTTCATCTAATTGTGAATTGCTTCAACTCAGGAAAGGAAACCTTTCCCGCCGTGATTATCGTCAACTACTACCAATGACATTAGACAAATGAGTATGTCTCACCATATTCATCGCTATGATTTTCTTCATTCATCACTTTAGAACTATGTATGTATTCTAGCCGATTGAATCTTTGGACTCGAGACGATCAAGGCCTCATGAACTTACGCATGTCATCTCTTGGGAACAGTTGGCATCAGCAGATGAATGCGACCATCAGACACCGACTGGGCACTTCGATGTAGCCAACCGAATTACCGAATTAAATCGAAGTTTTGGCGCGTCGCTTCAACCCCCTTTGAGACTTGTCATACATACGAATTATTTACCGTGTCACTGTGAATTGTTGAAGAGATGACAAAGAGGTGGAGGCTTCCTAATCTAGACCATGAGCATGTATGTAGGCATCGATGATGATGATGAATTCTGCCAGCGACAAGTGACACTCATGAGCTATGGTGCAGTGTGGCCGAAATTTCTTTTTAGAATTTGCGATGTTAGCCCTTTGAGCCATCCATGTACACGTAGTTTATGGGCAGAGAGTAGTTGACAACATAAGGTTCAGAATGGTATCTAAGGGTCAGTGTAGGGTGTATCAGTGATTTTTCTAATGTCATACACACGGCGCTTTCATTCGATCTGGATGGACATCGTATCACATTGATTGATACACCTGG
>JAGGAX010025294.1:0-10096 GCA_017657335.1 Termitomyces titanicus | reverse complement strand
CTAATTCTGTATTCGCTCTACAGGTATATATATATTCAGTTGTCTCGACTATTGCGTAGCGACATCTGAGGATCTAAATCTGTATTCGCTCTACAGATACCTTCTCCAATCACATTCAATACATGGACCTCTGGAAAGCCCAGGCGTAATGTAATCGTCTATAGTCTGGACTCTGACGCGCCCAGACACTCATACATACAGCTTATCATCGACGACTTTCTAACGCCGCGACAGGATCCTCTTCGATGTTGTTAAATGACACACCTAGTATACATAATACTAACAAGGTCTACTGACCAATCCCCAAATCGGCATTTGAGACTAGTAATAGTGGTAGTAGCAGTTGGCACAGCTTCAACTTCGACTCTTCAAGTTATATCCAACGTTTTGGATTCAAAAGTTTTAGTACTGCGGACCGGGTGCGCCTGCCCGCCCCACCCGTCTTTCGCTTTAACTTGACCTTGGTCTAGGTTCCTGAAATCCTTCCTTCTCATCTCATTCATTCATTACATCGTACCTCTAATGGTCTATAGTCTGGACTTTGACGCGCCCAGACACTCATACATACAGCTTATCATCGACGACTTTCTAACGCCGCGACAGGATCCTCTTCGATGTTGTTAAATGACAGACACATTGGCATAAATGATAATCAACCACGGGTCATAATACCAACAAGGTCTTTCAGGTCATGACTATCCCCAAATCGGCGTAGTAGCAATAGCAGTTACTCCTGGCACAGCTTCAACTTCAACTTCAACTTCTATATTATCAGCGTTTTGGATTCAAAAGTTCTATGTATGTACTCAGCTGCAAACTTGCCCTTCCTTCCAACTTGGATATGTATGGTGCGGTGTACATGTTCCTGCCCGCCTCTTGAAATTTCATCGATCAAGTTTAGCTTTAACTTGACCTTGGTTAGGTTCCTGGATCCTTCCTTCCCATTCATTACATGGACCTCTGGTCAGCCCAGGCGTAATGTAATGCCTATAGTCTGGACTCTGACTCGCCCAGACACTCATACAGCTTATTATCGACAGGATCCTCTTCGATGGTGTTAAATGACACACCGGCATAAACTAACCCACACTAACAACGTCTTTCAGGTCGTGACTATCCCCAAATCGGCACTTGGGGCTAGTATCAGTAGCAGTTGAATCCTTCCTTCTCATCACATTCATTCATTACATCGTACTACCTCTGGAAGGCCCGCGCGTAATGTCTACAGTCTGGACTCTGACCCGGCCAGACCCCGACGATTTGGAAGTCCCATTCAGCTTTATTAACGTGACCATTAATCCATTCCTTTCTCTGTGATAATGTTTATCTAAAATGAAACTAGCTAACCTAACTAACTACCTCTAATTCGTCAGCAGTTATATCCTTCCTTCCCCCCATCAGCAAAACGGAAGGTTGTATATTTGGTCAAATATGGCCCTGGGAGCTCATATTTGGCCAAATAATCAGATATATGGCCTGGGATTCTGATTATTTGGCCAAATATGAGCTCCCAGGCCAAATAATCAACTAACCGTTTTGCTGATGGCCCCGTCGCTGGTGTCTCTGTGTGATATTTTCCAGTCACGTTTTTTTTGAACATTGTCGCGTGCAGGGGTATCTTTACTTTTTCATTCACGCGTACGTATTCCATTCAAAGTTCAGTCAGTAGTTGTACTCATTACCTGGTAGTGGCAGCCCAAGAGTTCGATACTAAGGCATCGAAATCACTTCTGCTCGTCGAAGTTGCTTGTCCCTTCATAACCAGGCCCCTCGTGGAAGCTCAACTTGTTCATGAATTCCTGAGAATGGCGAATGTCTAAAAAAACGTCAAGCCCGCGTCCTATACACCCTTTGACATGCGGTAATTGATCTTGAATGATGGTATCGCGGTCCATGTGGGCCTATTCACTGACTCGACCACGCCTGATGCTCGATATGATATCGAACAATAGCTCGCCGAATATCCGTTCATCCTCACTATCGTTTGATTTAGATTTAATTCGATCTTGTAGATTCATCAGGAGATTCAAAACTTCTATTTATTATCGATGCGAATTCTCTCCCAGTCGTAGAACACACCACACCACACCACACGCCTTGCCTTCCACCCTCGGGTATACCAACTGTCACTTTCCCTTCCAGAACGAAACTTATGTTATACTATCCAGGCTGTTTCCGAAGCCAATTCACAAGAGGCAAACCCTATCTCAATATTGTTCATCACTTCTGGTTTCGAGTACGAGAATTCTATGGCTTTCCCATTCACTGATTCGACCACGCCGGATTATCGAACAATAGCCGCTGAATATCCATAGGTCGCATATACCAACTGCGACTTCCCTTCCAGAACGATGCGTACCTTTCATTGGACAACTTATGTTCTATTCAGGCCGAAGCCAATTAACAAGCGGCAAAGCCTATCTTAATCATGATCTTATACTTCTGGTTTCGAGTATGAAAATTCTACGGGTTTTCAGGTATTCCTTTTCCTTTGGGTCGAACACCAGAGCCAATAATCGACTAAGAGTCTATGGTCAAATATCCTTTTACACTTAAATTTCTTTCCAGACCCTTGTTCATATCACAACTTCCTAGGACTCCAAACCTTATTGAAAGCATTCTTCTAGGAAGACTGTAGGCATTCATTGATCGAAAAGAGCTCATTGTACTAATCCTGCTACAGTTGCCGAGACCACTAGTAAACAAGAGGGACATATGCCTCGTCCAAGTACGATTGCTGGCCCACGGCTCGAAAGTACGAGAAGTTAGAGCTTTCCACAGATATTCATTCACTCATCAAACTGCAACCGAGGATGCTTCTTACAGTGGTTATGTACTTCGTCAGGGTCGCCAGTCTAGTTGGCAGCGTGTAAAATGTCGGTTCCCCGGCCCCCGTTCTCTTATGATCAGCGGAGTAGACGGTGAGGATCGATTTGTACGGAGTAAAAGATCCGTTGGATAAAGGTGACGTTGATTGGATTTGGTTTTCAACCTTGCTTGATCATCTGAAAGTACTTGCTTTTTGGCCATTGGCGAGGTGTGGTAGTAGGGATTTTAGACAAGGATGGTAAAATGGTATCTCAGGCTTCTCGAAGGGCGCATTTTGTGATTCACATTGACCCTGCCACGCCCGACTCCGTCACCCCAAAAATGCCGCCCCGTTTCTCCTGTTCGCATGTCATGTCACGCTATGCCATTCTCCGTCAACAGACAAGGACCCCATGCGGCATACCCTTGCTCTTGACCCTTCTGAACCCCTGTGTGATGAACCACGATATCCAATGTAAGACTCACACGTCACACAAAAAAGGTACACGCTATTTTCGAGTCTGGTTAACCTTGTGCCTGCTGGTAATTTACGTCTATTAAACCCTTTAACCTTCTCGGGAGATGCTAGGTTCTCAAGTTCTAATTCTCTCACTGGCAGACACCGAGTTTCTCACACGAAGAACTATTGAATTACTTTAACTTCTCTAGAGCGAGTTTGTATGAGGCTCGCTGAACTTTGAAAGGAGCTTGGAACCTTCTTTATACGCTCGGTCTGGGGCTGTCTCGTAGCAGATAAACTTACCAACGGATTGACACCGGACACTAGCAGGCAATAGCTGTTCACTACGGAAAATGCGTCGATTATCATTCAGATTTAGCCCATCAAACAGGCCGACTCCCTCCTCAATCACGTATGAGACAGTACAGCCAGCTCTATAACGATTTTTGTCTATACGACAGAATCTCTAAATAAACCGTGAAGTAAGTGTACAAGTTTTCTCCAATTCGTGTGGTGGGTGCTGGAGTCTTGATCCACCTTCTCAGAAGCAACAGTAGACAAATATTGTCCACAAGTTACTACATGATCATAAATATTAAATATTACCTTCTGCGGTGAATCGACGTGTCGCGCTTTGCTCTCCACTTCGGATTTACTTACTCACATTGGCTGACGCTATTCAGAGCCAGTACGAGAAATCGGGTTCTTGCATTAAATTGACTCAAGGTTTAGGTGGAGATTTTGCCGTCATATGGTCTTTATGAAGAGCGCCCTAAGCTGCCGGGATAAGCATTTTGCCGCAAGTCCATTACGTCCTACGAAGTTGGATTGTGGCGTTCCAGAACCTCGTATTCCCGCTCATTGCCGTTGGCAGGCGCGGGAGGAATTCTCTGGATAAAACTTCTTGATTATGATCCATCCATTAAAAGAATATTACATAGTTGAGAGTCAGGGAAACTTGAAAAATGATGCGGATTTTAACTCATCATTCATTCTATCAGGTTCGCGCCGTTCCGAGTACAATCATTGTTTGTCAGAATGAGCCAAAACAATCACATAATAACAGCAGTGGAGATGACAACATTCCCTCCCATACGCTCCAAACTGCAAAAACAGAGGAACGCCACAATGAAAAATATATCAGAGTCTAAATTTGGAGTGGTGAAATTATTAATTTTAATAGTAGGTTCGCGGCAAGTTCGCGGAGTTTAAAGCTTATTTTTGGATTTGGAGCCATCATTACACTCGGACGCAGACTTACATTTTACGCAGAAGCCTATATAAAACCTGTTCTTTAAATACGCTCATGACAGTTTTTGCCCTTCGTATCTACTCAAGCCATGTCTACTGCACTACCTAAGGAACTCATTGACGAACTTGGCTCCTCCATTCGAGGTGACGTCTATGTTCGCGGTGAACCAGGGTAAGACTCTTCTCCTTCGCGTGTGATTGATTGTTCACCCATCTTCTGCCTAGATTTGAAGATTATTCGACTGTATTCAATGGAAATGTTCAATCCATTTCAAGAGCAGTCGCTGTCCCCCTTGACGCTTCGGATGTTAGCAAGTGAGGCTGATCCTTCTATCGAATCTCGATTAAACACTAACTCGAGAATTCCAGAATTGTATTGTTCTGCAACAAACACAACCTGTCACCATCTATCAAAGCAGGAGGCTATGGAACTGCCGGATGGGCCATCAACGGCGATATTATCGTTGATTTGAGCAAGATTGTTGGGGTTGACATTGAACTTCCCAACGTGGACGGGTCATACACGAGCCTCAAATACTCGGTACTCCCTAATGGCAAAGGTAAAGAAGCAATGTTCATTGCGCCGAGCGGAAAACGGCGCAGGCAGGAAGACATTGACCTTCGGAGGTATGATCAAGCGTCACAGGCCGTAGCTACATTCCTCCGCGGGCCTGGTACCATACCTATTGGTCTGCAAGACGGACCCCCCCCAAATGTTCGTCGTCGTGTAGAACTCCAGGCGCCGTTTGTCATGGGCCAGGTATCGAGTGGGTCAGATACCACTATTTCATCTTCGCCCAGCTCTTCGGACACTGGCAGCCCTGGTTCCTCTAGAAGTACGTCGTCAACAGTTGCGACTTCACCTTCCCTTGGGAGCGATACGATGTTGTCACGTCCCTCTATTCCTCCCCTCCGCGCGTCAGACCCGTTTAGCTACCTGAAGAAAGATACTCCGATTTGTGCACCCCTCTCTGTCGCACAGGTTCCGTATCCTTCCTCGACAATGCAGAGAAGCTGGGTTCCCAGTCCCACTGTGTTTGGCAATCATCCACTACCTTCCGGTCAGCTGGCACTTGGCGAACCTGTCCATCCTTACGCCTATGTGACGTTCGGCGCTGGTATGAGGCAGAAGGAGATCGACACATATACAGCACAACACAGGCTTGAGGCTAGAAATTCCGATATGGGCGGCGAAGGCGTTCCATATCATGTTCCATTGTGAGTCTGGATGACCGTTAATTCATCCATAATTCTTTGATAATCGGAGCTTCCTACAGTTCTGCACACCCAGTCGGCTCGTCCATCATGATACTTGGAGGCTTCGGCTTCTTGAGCCGCCTGCGCGGATTGAGTATCGACAATCTTGTTGAGGTTGAGATGGTTCTAGCTGATGGCAGAATTGTTATTATCAATGAGGAGGAACATCCAGGTACGTGAACTCCTAATCTGGATCTAGTAGTTGACTTCTTTTTTGCAGATCTTTGGTGGGCCATACGAGGAGCTGGACCTACCCTCGGCATTGCGATCCGTTACAAAGCAAAAGCATACCCCATTCCTGTCGTTTTCGCGGGAAATCTCATCTAGTGAACATTCATGCTAGAGATCAATCGGACTTGGATCTGACTAGACGTTCTATAGTCGTTTTAACAAAGCCACGGCGCCTTCCCTAATCAAGCATTTCCGTGATTGTGTCAAAGGAGCTCCCCGTGAGCTGTATGCCAACGTTCTCCTCACCGCGGGTCCAGCAGGCAAAGATTCTCTCGTCGTCGTGCAGATGTGTTATATTGGCACGAGAGAACAAGGCCAAGAGTATCTTGCTGCTATTTCTTCTTGGGATGGTGAACGATGTCTCCTGAATGAAGTCGATGAGAAGAGCTTCCTTCACCAACAAGACAGTGTCGCCCAGGTCCTGCGAGGGAAAGGCGCGTTTCTTATCGTTTAAAATAATTGTTCTTTCTCGCTGACCCCCGTCTCGAATAGCTGGCAGACAGTGGTTCATTCGTTCCGCTTTGATTACTTCCCTCCCTGATGACCTCATCAACGAGACTGTAATGAATTTTGCTGATACTCCAGTTGGATGCAGTAAGAACCCTATCAATGAAGTCTGTGGATCAGAGTGTGATAATTAATGATATTGATAGCATGGCTCTTTGAACTCGCCGGGGGCGCCATCATTGATTTTGAGGACACTTGTGTGCCCAAGTCCCAGCGAGAGGCATCATTTACGATCGCTGCTTTGCACCAGTGGGAGATGAACGTTGATGACGACAGGTGCGTTGACTCCGCGGAGGAAGTAAGTCATCTTTGGCGCTCTACGTGATCTTTATTTAACACAGAAAAATCAGTGGATTGCAGGAACCCTAAAGCCCGTTCACCAAGGCGGGCCCTTCCCTAGCGTATGGCGTCTTTCTTGTAGATATGATTGATATGTGGCTAAATCGGTGACCTTTTTACAGTTTCTTGGACGCCACGAGCCTCCCGAGCGTGTCAAGGCATGCTTCGGTTCGAACTGGGAAAGGTTGTGTGAGATCAAGAGGTTGTACGACCCCAACAATCTCTTCAGGAACTCCTTCTGGCCTTTGAATGCTGATGGAGAGACCGTGGAAGCGTACACTCATGAGCCACCCACGCCTTGATCACTTGATCAAGTTCCGAGTCTCATTATTTGTACTAACATTTGATCATGCAGCTCCCTTTAGTTCTCCTAGTTCGTTGAGTACTGTCACTTGACCAATCCTTATATACTGTTGGACAATCTTCCGCAATTCTGATTATCGACCGGACATACAGGCAACTTTTGTTGTCGGTACTTAATTCCTTTTAATTACAATTATGATCCGGCCTTGACGGTCAATCGGATACTGGTTCACCCGAGTGATTCGAGCCATCTCTTCTGTGTAACGGGACTCCGAGTCGATTGTAGTCCCAATCGACTTGTTTTATGAATTTTCGAAGGCGAGGAAGAGTGTCGTCATCGACTTCATAACACCACTTCAGTTGAAGGGAACGGAGATGTAGCCCCGCTTCCTTGCGATGCCTGAAGCAACATTCTAACATTTCGAAGACAGATCTGTATGTACTGACAGTCATATCAAAAGTCCAATGACGAACTTCCAATCTTTCCAGCGCTACAAAAGTCGGTCGGAGAGGAGGGGTGTCAGGGTCTGATGTCACGTTAACCATTCCGTGCAAAAGAATTTCGAGCAAGGAACACTCATTCGAATCTACCCAAAGAGTTCTGAGGTGCGGAAGATCACCAAAGAGGGACCACGTGTCCTTGTTCAGAGTGGCACGGACGCCTAATGATTGGAGCTGGTCCAAGCGGAGCGACCGGAGAAATAGTAGTCCTCCGGTTTCACAAGGAACAATACCATCAACTCTGATTGTAGGCGCGTCGTGTACGTCGTCTGGCTTCCCGCACTGAATGTTGTCTGTCTTCCAGCACTGAATGGAGTCGCCTCCTAATACAATATTCGAAATTGAGCCCGTAATGCCATTGTCGATTTTCTGGGCCAGAGACTGTATTGAGAGGGATAAGGACTCTTGTAGGTTTCGAAGACAGATATTTAGTGCTTGTGCGTCACGCGAGAAAATGATACGGTCCATTAGAAAAGCGCAACTGGGGAGATCATCCTTGATCTTGATACGTTCTAGGTGTTGCAGGTTGATTAGAGTATTTTTCTGCGGTAAGGCTATGTCGAGGTCGGACGAATTTCGAATGTCCATGATCGAGAGATCCTCAAGAAGAGGCGTTTGCGAAAGTATAGCTAATAGCTGAGCCATGGATGGACTCATTTCTTCCGGGAGACGAGAAATTTCGAGAAAGCGAAGATTACTGAAATCTGCGATACCAGAGTTCCATATTATGGCACACTCGTGCAGAACGAGACGCTGCAGTCGTGATGACATTGAAAAAAGGCCTTTTGGAAGGATCTTCTTGGAATCCTGCGGGAGCATCACTTGAAGTTCTACGATGGGCATCGGCTGATCCAATAGTGGTAGAAGTTCACCAACATAATCTTCTTGTTCACTCTCATCAAAATCATACTCGCGGTAAAACTGAGTAGATGGCATGTCTACAGTGAGAGTCCGTATCCGTGGCCCGTGAGAATGGATGATTTCCTTCAAAATCTCGTACGAAGCTCCACGTTGTCCTGAACGCTTGGAATAACGAAGTTGATAATAATCGATTGTTAGAGGCACCGTATTTGAGCGCTGAATCATTTCCATTGCCCATCGTGGACTGCCCATCGGTATATGTGACCACAAGTTGGGAGTGCTCAATGCCACTTCGCGCCAGTAGAAACACACATGGGACACGTGTTTAGACCACCATCTGAAGCCATCTCGCACTACTTCGTTGAAAACATCACCCAGAATTTCAGGAGGAAGTCGACAGGTGATATTCAATGCATTGAGGCGCTGCTTGTAGTATCTCGAAATGTTTTCATAATGCTTGATCTTTTCTCTGATATATGCGTCGGCTTTGTCTCTGCTAACAGCCGTCTGAAATGGGCCCTCGGCCTCGAGATCTAAAAAAGAGCCTGTTGGTGTGTCAACTGTAACGTCCTTCAATTGTCAGTGAGTATAGCGATGGTTACCCTTACTCGTTGGGAAGCATCTTCCGCATTTTTCAGAACGTACAATGTTAATGAGGCAAAGTTCCAAGCCTCAAGTTTGCACACAAAGTTGGATGAGCACCGAGAAATGTAAAAAGAGCCTGTGCTGAGTCACGTCTTACTCTGAGGCCTGTCACTATGTCGTCCTCATTTGCGCTTGTTATATTTGCGCTTGTTATTCTTCCGTGTTTAGTTGCAGCCTACTGACGAGATTTGGACGAGATTCATGTCGAGGACACTCAGAAGGAAGAGGAAGCAGATGGGCCCCGTCCTTTCGTTCGCTGACCACGCATCGTCTCCGCTCGAGGGAGTGTGTTGGAGTTCCCACTACCATTTTGTGAACGCTGATGGTGCTTGATCGGACACCCGTAGCACTGTATTGACGACCCATCCATTGACCTTGGCTATTCTGCTCAGCAAAGTCTTGCTGCACATGTTATGTATACTTATAGTCTCTCATCGCGCTGCGCCTAACTATTTCCGAGAATATGAAATTTAACGCTATAAGTATTCTACGAGTGCAACCGATCTGTGCAATGTCAATGTGATCGCGACAGCCATTGGCCTCGACGAGACTGTGGCCTTACTGTTTCGGAAAGGATACGGAGGTGAGTTTGTGCGAGGCCTGGACGTCAGGACGGCTCGGGCGAACCCGTCCAGGTTGACCTTATGTAATCTATATAGAATGCGACGACGGGCGTGAGAAAGTGTTTTGGGATACTATAATGGGACGAAGATGACTAAGGCTGACTAAGGCTGACAAATGATGACAAATACTTCCTGTTAAAGTAGTCAAATAGTTGGGTCTTTTTTTAGCTCTCTTTCAGCACTTTAAGTAGGTTGTGTGTAGTAGACACTTGATGCCATCTTTTGGTGAGGTTTGCAGGTGTGAGAAAGACCAAAAATGTGTGATTTAGTGGTTGGATCTGGCTCTTCAAACAGACCTTTTAAGCAGCTC
>JAGGAX010025293.1:0-10112 GCA_017657335.1 Termitomyces titanicus | reverse complement strand
AGATAATCCTAAACAAAGGACTTGTGCCAAGTTGGGATCTATCACTTTGAATGAGAGGGAGGCTAGGTTTTCTCAACCAAAGAGGGAACTATTTGGTTTGATGAGAGCCTTGCAAGCCAACAAGCATTGGTTGGTTGGTTGTAGAAAGCTTGTGGTGGAGACAGATGCCAAATACTTGAAGGGAATGCTAAGCAATCCTGGGGTAGGGCCCAATGCCACTATTATGAGATGGATAGAGAATGTATTACTCTACCATTTCACACTAAGGCATGTGCCAGGCAAAACATTCAGTGTGGATGGACTGTCTTGGAGACTTAAGCAATCTGGAGATGAGGAGTACCCACCAGTTAATCCAGAATTAATGGATGAGCCAAAGTCAATGTACTTTGCATACCCAGACAAGGATAATGGTGTGGTTGGTTGGGAAAGTGAGGGACCTTTAGCATTGGAAGAGTTTGCAGATCAGATTGATACTAAGGGAGGTTACCTACATATGGTAGCTACTGAGGTATCAGACTTTGAGAAGGAACTGAACCAAGCTAGGTCTCAAGAAGAGGAGCTTAGCAGTGTTAAGTCAAACACAGTCAGCTGGAATGGATCCAGTGGCAGTCTTAGCTATGTCTACACTGCTGTTGCCAGATGAAAAGAAGGAAGGGCAGGAAGTAGAGGACATGCAAGCATACTTGGAGCACCGGAGTAGTAGTGAGGATGAAGAATGGGATAAATTGTTACCACTTGTTCAAAGTTGGTTGCAGGACCCTGGAACAGAGCCCAAGAATCTACAGGGGTGTGACCCCGAGAGGTTCAAGAAGTTTGCAAGAGAGTTTTTCTTTGATAAGAAAGGAAGACTGTACAAGCATCACAAGGATGAGAGACACAAGCTAGTAGTCAACATTGACAGGGGAATGTTTATGCTCAAATCAGCACATGATGCTTTGGGACATAGAGGAGCATATGCTACTAGGATGTTGATCCAAGAGCAGTTTTGGTGGCCTGGGATTGATGGTGATGTCCAATGGTATGTTGGCATGTGTCACAACTGCCAAATACGCCAAAAGACAGTTGTCAGCAGAGAACCAACTGTTACATACACACCATAAATATTCCAAACAATCCACATTGACACTATGCACATGACACCAGCCTCAAATGGTTGCAAATAAATTGTCCATGGTTAATGCACATTGTCTACTTGGATGGAAGGGCACTCTTTGCAAAAAGAGAATCATAAAACAATTGGTCAATGGTTATTTGAAGATGTAATTTGTTGCTGTGGTTGTATTTCTGCAGGACAGCTCAAATTGGTGCTTGCTTAGTTGGAAAAGAAGTATGGAATTAGAGGCATCACAATCTCTCCATACAACTCACCAGCTAATGGATGGATTGAACACCCTCATTGGGATGTCAGGCAAGCTTTGTTCAAAGCTTGTGAAGACCGTACCAAATGGTTCTGGTTCTTCTACCATGTAATGTGGAGTGATCACATTACTGTACGCTAGATATTTGAGTTTTCACCATACTTCATGGTCACTGGTGCTCATCCCACTCTACCTTTGGACTTGGTTGAGGTGACATGGCTGGTAGAATCACCGGACAGGCCTTTGACTATGGAAGAGTTGATTGGGTATCATGCTCGTGCATCAGCTAAACATTACCAACATGTTGAGGAAATGTGAGAGCGTGTAGGAAAAGATAAGCTCCAATGGGCATTGAAGTTTGCAGAAGAACATAAAAGTTCAATTAGAGACTTCAATTTCAAACTGTTGGACTTAGTCTTGGTCAAAAACATGATTTCAGAAAGCTCATTCAGTGCAAAGATGTTACCACAATTCCATGGACCAATGGTGGTTATTGCAAAAACTCATTGAGGTAACTACATTGTTGCAGAGTTGGACAGATCAGTTTGGCAGTCAAGGGTAGCAGCATTTCAGGTGATTCCCTATAAGGCTTGCAAGAAACTTGTCTTGTCACAAAGCTTGGAGCAATGGGTAGATATAACCTCTGCCAAGTTGAAAGAGCTAAGGGAAGAACTATGCAAACCTGTGGAAGCCATAATGAAAGACATCTCATTTGGATCTGTAAGGCTTGACAAGACTATAGACTCTGAGTCAGATAGTTAATGGACTCTAAAAATAGCAATTGAGGATAACTTGAAAATGAAGGATGACTTAGTTTCACACAGATGTTTGGAGAGAAAAGGAATTATATGAGGGTAATAGGGTAGCAAAAAGGATATGGTAATGTTTTTAGAGCTGTGAAGGGCCATGTCAAAAGGGGAAAGTCAGAGTTCAAGGGTTTCATATGAGGTTGGGAGTGAGCAAGGTCAAAAATAAAGAGGGTGGCAAAAAAGTGCTTTGAAAAGGATTTTCGGAAATGGAAATGTTTTTCTTGCAAGTGGCAGATGTGTGGTGCATGGTTGGGAGTTTTGACTTGCTTGAGGACTGCTGGGGCTGACTGGGGCCAGTCAGTATCAAGTGTGGAGGAGGTGATATACCTGTCTCTACAAAGAGACAGGTGGTAAATAGTAAAAAGATACAAAAATATATGATACCAGCTGAAAACTGTAAGCTGAAGTGCAGTTTTGACTTGCTTGAAGACTGCTGGGGCTGACTGGGGCCAGTGAGTATCAAGTGTGGAGGAGGTGATACGTCTGTCTCTACAAAGAGACAGGTGGTAAATAGTAAAAAGATACAAAAATATATGATACCAGCTGAAAACTGTAAGCTGAAGTGCCAAAAACTGGAGGTGAGGGTGTACATACCTCAAAGAAGGTCCCAGATCACCAATGAGCCCAGAGAATAAGGGCCAACTGACCAGCAACAGCAGCAACTAAAAGTAACCAAAACCAACGTCACAAACCAAGTGCCAAGAAGCCTGACATGTGGCTGTGTTGGCACAGCTCAGCTACACAGATAGCTGGTGCCAAGCACAACCACATGAGCGCTTATACCCATCAACTTCATCCTCAAACTCACTGCAACCTCAAAACTTGACATACCAATGACTTCTGGATATGCCCAGAAAGCCCACAAGTTGCTGCATTTGATGATGGGTTGGGAAGGGTAAAAGGAGAGAGGAAAGAAGAAGGAGAGCAGGTCCAGAAGTGAGCCAGGTCTATATCACTCCGTCCTCAACAAACGCCAGCCAATTGGGCTCAATGTTGACAACAGACCACCTGGGGACTCTCAAAAACACAAGGCTATCAAACCTGGTCCATGCATGCTCCAGCAGGTATAAAAGGAGGGGGAATTGGGGAAGTTTGGACAAGTAATCTCTTGCCAAGCTCAGAGTCTCCAGGGAGCGGACTGCCTAGGCTTTGAATAGACCTTGCTTTGGGTTTTAATATTTGTTGCACCCACATTTTGGATTCTCACAAAATTCATTATAATTAAACATTACATTTGGCTACACTAGTGTGACTGTTTTTAAGTGAACTTGAGCCCATGCACTCAAAGTGAACTTGGATGTTTAAAGTTTGATCGTAAACTTAACATTTGATTTTGCATCACCAGATGGTAAAAAACTTGGAGTATGTAAGTGGATGCCTGGCCTGTCTTCATGTAGGACAGGACCCAAGCTATCTTCAGCATGTCTGAGTTGAAGGTGTTGCCGCTGAGCTGAATATAGGTGATGCAAGACTGAATAAAACACCCTCCAGCGGTGTGGTTGCCATTGTATGCATCCAGGAGTGCTGAGCATGGAATTTTCAAGTCTACCACTGTGGAAGCTGGAGGACAAGGGATGGAATCAGCTCCTGATGGCATGGGGGGAGTAGGTGGAGTGGTCGAGGCTGGGGGAAGGCATTTTAAAAGTGTCTGAAGTGGTCCCCTGACAGAGCTAGGAAAAGCTTCACCACATTGAAGACTGGGTGAAGCTTGCACATTCCAACTGGCAATCTCAGTTGGTAGGCCAATGGTCTAACTTGCCTTTCCACTGTGTAGGGACCCAGGTGGCAATGCAGCAGCTTCCTTGATGGCTGTGTGGTGTTTATGTCTGACCCATCCAGGTATACTCAATTGCCTAGCTTGTACTTGGGGGCAGGAACATTCCCACAATTGTAGTACCAAGCCATGTCTTCCTTTGCCTTCACTAGTGCAGCCTTTGCCTCCTCCTGTGCCACCTTCATCCGGTCCACAAACTCATTAACAGACTTGTTACCTGAAGAGTGTGTGCATAGTTCAAAGCCCATGCAGGGGTGACACCCAGTGTCCAGGAAGAAGGGGGACATCTGAGTAGAGGAGTGAACATGGTTGTTGTACTGGAATTCCAGTGAACTCCACAATGTACTGAGGACCCCAGTCAGAGATGTATGTGTCAGAGAGCCCATGCAGCGTCCAGACTTTCTTCCAATAGAGGTTGGCAGCCTCCATGGCTGAGCAGGTGGTGTGTGTAGGGATAAAGTGAGCTCGTTTCCCACAGAGATCCACCACAACCATGACTGCATCATACTCATGGGCATCTGTGAGTTCTACAATGAAGTCAACAAAGGCTACACTCCAAAGCTTGGTGGGGATGGGGAAAGGGTGGAGCTGTCCCATGGGGAGCTGACGTTGGGCTTGGTGCAAAGAGGTGCTACTGTAGGTATGGACATAGCATGACATCTATGGCCACAACCTCCTGCTCCATGGACAGGTTTGCTGCAGCGGCGACATAGCAGGGGAGTGGAGGAGTGCTGGCAGGAGGCATCAATGTCCATGGGTATGCCTGGTGGAAGAGGGTGTGGAGGGGGGTGCACTGGTGCTGCTGGGACCGGGGCATGTACCAGAGGAGGGCCCACAACCATGAGGCAAGCCCCCAGGATACCCAGAGGCCTCTGAGACTGTTGATGGAGACTGGCAATGCCTGCTAAATCCAATTTTGTTTGTTTATGTTTACTCTACCCTAAAAGGTGATCTCTCAGTGAGGAATTGAAATTTGGATATATCTCCACTATCTTTTAGATGAAAATAGTGTTCAGATGTCTATTTTAATAGATTATCTAGGTCTTGTTGACGTTTAATTTTTGTATAAGCCAATACTCATTTTGGTAAATATCTACAAGAAATACTTGGAGTGGAAATCCTGGAAACAAAGGTCAACATTCCTGAGATCTTGGTTAAAAAAGCGTGTTTTTGCTCTTGTTGTGGGTGGAGAAGGGATGTGTAACTGTAAAAATTGCTTGGAAGAAAAATGCGTCAAAATCCTGAATTAGCTTATGTAATACATGTCTGTAAACAAGATCTCGATGCGTCGGAAAGATGGTGTCTGTACAATCCACTCATATAAGGCTGCTTGGACACCCCCATCAATATCCTCTACTCATATTCTTGCTTGTTGATTTTCTTTGCTTCACACCAATGGGAAATTTCAGTAACAGAAGGCCAAAAGGTTGGTCTCCTGCCCAAAAAGCTGTTACTCACAAAGCCCATGGAATATACCAGCAGAATCATTCCTCAAACGTGGTACATTGCACACCCTGCAGTACACTACCATCCAACGGTGTTGCGGCCATCCGACAAGCTCAAGTTCAGGCCAAGTTGGAGGGAAAAACGTGTCAACTAAAGAATGAAAAGCAGAGGGCTTATTGTCTTAAAAAGTGTTACATGGTTTCTGTTGGAACTGCAGAGTCAAAAGTTGGGGAAGCATTGAAAGAGATTGGAAAGGCCATGGGAATACAGGTTGAGCAGACAATGAGCCAGAGAACTGTGCAGAGAGCCGTTCTTGAGGGGGGATTGCAGCAGATATTTAGTTGGGCTACAAAATGAGAAAATCTGACAGTAAGGCCTCAAGCCATTGACACAGCCATAATCTAATGTCGCAGAGATCACCTACAGTTCAGATTCAACATCACATAGAAATATTGATTATGAGTCACATACCATTGCCTTCAAAGTGGCCAACTATGAGAACCTCATTGGTGCTCAGTCATAGAAATCACGCTCACTTGGAGTGGGAACTTCAGTTGATCACACTAGCAAGACTCAGGTATCAGGACTCCTGGCCTGACTGCAGCAGATTGCAGAGACGTTCAATGCAAGCCCTCTTGCAGCACACGAGAACTTACACTTTGATCCCAATGACTTTGCATGGCAGTTAATTGGCACTAGTGGAGATCATGCAGCTGACCAAAAGAAAAGCCATGAGATTCCCAAGGAATGGCATCTCACATTATTGTGTTGGCAACTTGGTGAAGAGGTGCTTTTCAGTAACCCTGAGAGCAATGCTTTCTATGTAGCGCAGCTTCTTCTTCATATGGCCAAGCTTATCAGAGATCAAGGAGGTCAGGAGGCTTGGAATAAACTCACCAAAGAACAAAAGAGTATATTCCAGAGCACTATTATTGGTTGTGTTGGTCTTGATGTGCTTTTGATGTGCTTGAAAACTTGCCACTAGAAGAACACCAAAAAATGCTTCGTTTCCTTCATACAGGATGCTGCATGCACAAGGACTTGAATGCCTTCAAATGGGATGATAAGTCAATGCAGGAATACTGGGAGAAGGAAAATAAAACCCCACCAATGATCCTACCCAGTAAAGATAACACTGCTGTTCTAGCTAATTGGACGGGAAGCTCCTCACGTTCTGCTGGAGAAAAGCGAGCAAAAGATGTCTCCAAACGAGGAGGGAGTCATGCTGTAATGCTTGGTGGGTTGATCTGCCAAAACAAAGATAGTAAAAAGGGTCAGCAATCGAAGTACAACATTTTCATGGAGGCACACGTAGGTTTTTGTGTTCCCTATCCTGATGTCAGCAACACATGATATGGGTCTCATGGTGAAGCCGCAGCAACGATTGCGACATACCTTGTACATTTCAAGGCTTTCATGGAACACATCCGACAAACAAAAATCATTGAAGCAGATCTGGACAAACATTGAGAAGAATTTTGCACTCGCAATTGCCAAAACACAGACCTTGTCTGAGATGTGTGTAATGGCACTTTATGTTGTAAAGATCTCCCACCCATTCATGCAATATGTTTGGACTCATCAGAATATTCTTACCTTGGGTCCCTTCTTTCAAAAGAAGCTGAAACTTCTTGATGAGGTTGTAAGGAACCCCAAGCTGTGGACTGCCTGCAATGCAGGACACTCCAGTGGTGTTCTTGGTGACAAGGAGCTGGCAAAAATGAGGGAAAGCTTGGCGCACTTTGTCAATCTAAAATTGCCCAGTCAAACAAGACACTGCACAAATTCAATGCACGTGTGGTGGCTGCTCATAATGATACTGGACATTTGATCTCCTCAAAACTTGCAATGGACAAAGATGAGAGGTTCCAACAACAGATGGCACAACAAGACAAAGATGGCTTGGAACGACAACCCAAGAATGCACAGAGACAGGCTGATGAAGCTAAAGCTACTGCAAATCAACAAAAGGA
Source organism: Termitomyces titanicus (assembly GCA_017657335.1). Classification (NCBI taxonomy): domain Eukaryota; kingdom Fungi; phylum Basidiomycota; class Agaricomycetes; order Agaricales; family Lyophyllaceae; genus Termitomyces; species Termitomyces titanicus. Next base: position 2,752 of record JAGGAX010025293.1, on the reverse strand, counting down.
AGTAGAGAAACAGCTGAAAAAGCATGCACGCATGGAAAAGATTACAAAAACTGGAGAGAATCTTGTACTTGATGAAGCTGAAATCGAGAAGCTCACAGTGCAGAAACTCAATGAACAGCTTGACTTCCACTGCGAGCACGAGAATCACCCAGAATATCACAGCTCATCAAGCGAGAAGGTTTCAAAGAAGTCAACAATATGTTCATGGGTTGCAAGGGTTTTGGTTCTCAAGGCAGCGGTTGCACATTATCTCGTACATATTAAGTAGACAGGACCACCATCAACCGGAATTGTATCTACCAAGGTTGCAGAAATGGGTCTCAGGGGTGAGCAGCACCTTGAGGATGATAGTGGATCATATTTATCAGATTACAATGATGATTTGGCTTAAAATTTCTGAATAGTAGTACATAATGACAATAATATGGTTTACCTTGAAATTGAATGGCCATATGCACTTCAAGGGGAAGTAGAGGCACGTTGTACTTCACCGTCATCAGACTGAGATAATTGGCATGGAAATTTGGTGGCTGTACACTTACTAAGCAGCCACAACTGGTTACAGGCATTGCCAGTCCCCACTGTTGAGAGGCATGGGGACGGTGGAGTTTGTGTTTCAGCTCCATAAGCTGCCACTGATCATGGGCAACCTTCAACCAGGTCTCAATCTTCTTGTTGTTGGGGCGTCCCTCCACAAGGTTGTCAATGCACTTTATCAGAGTAGGGTGTAGACCCTCACAGAAGGTGAGACAGAGCTGGAGACTGTTGGGATATCCTGCCTGTTCAACCAATGCATGAAAGGAATCCCCAGACTTGTTCTCTTTGGATCTCCCTCTGCCAGTTGTGTAGTTATATATGTACCTACCTGTACAGTACTCGATATACTCTTTGGATCTCCCTCTGCCAGTTGTGTGATTGCGCCACAGCCTCCAGAGGACACCCTTACAGCAGAACAAGTCTCTCTTTTTGGTCTGAGAGCTCCCTTTAGCTTGCTTGAGCCTGTCTTCTTGCCCTTTCTGGTCTCTCCCCCACCAAATTCCTTCTAGCCCCTGCTTGCTCTCTATGACCACTCCTGCGCCTCCAGCTCCTCCTCTTATAGCTCCTAACCCAGAAAACAAAGCCTGGAACCACCTGATCACTCTAGAGACTCAGAGGTGCAGACTACTCACCCTCCACGTTGAACAGGCAGGATACTCTGATGGTCTCCAGCTCTGTCTCACTTTCCACAAGAGTCTCCACCCTGCTTTGATGGAGCAGGTTGACAACCTTGCTGAGGGATGCCCCAAAAACAAGCAGATTAAGACTTGGTTCAAGGTTGCTCAGGATCAGTGGCAGCTTATGGAGCTGAAATGCAAACTTTGACATCCCCATGGTCTCCCAGGCAGCTCCATGCCTCACGACTTCCCTGACAGCTCACTCCATGTTCGTCATTCCTTCCCTGGTGCACATACCACCTCCAGTTGCACCTGTGGTTCCCCCTCCACGTCCTCTTCTGCTAGGAGCTCCCATGGACATCAACGCCTCTTGTCAACGTTCTTCCACTTCCTTGCTCTGTCGCCGCTGTGGCAAACCTGGCCACTTTGCACGCTACTGTCCTCAGGGAATGGAAGTGCAATATCTCTCCTCCACAGAGCAGAAGTACCTCTTGATGCAGCTCCTTGCGGCAAAGGACACACTTGGACAGTCTTTGCTGTCTGTTGGTAGAATCTGTCAATACATCTTCTTCTGTTGACCATTCAGTGACGGTAACTGTGAGCACTCTCTTCAACATATAAGATACCCCCTTGGTCAAAGTCTCAACCAATCCACTGCCCTCTCATGCACCACGCTCTCCTTGCCCTTGCTTCCTTCGCTGAGGACAATGCCTCCCCCAATGGTAGATTGTTGCCTCTACTCCTTTGTCCAACTTCTGGCAGGAAGATGGATGCAAAGGTGAGTTTGCCAATGCTCCAGACCCCAAGTCTCCAGACAAGGCTATTGAGGTAGGCAATAGGATCTATGCAGCTACTCTGCATGCCACACTCAGCGCAGCAGAGATATGGGTGAGCCAGACTCCATCACAATGCTTGGCCCAGGCATTTGCGGCAAATTCCCAGCCCAAGCCTTTTCACAGCACGGTTCCTCCTCACCTCCATGACTTTGAAGACATGTTCTCCAAGGCATCATTTGATTTGCTCCCAGAGCACAAGCAATGGAATCATGTGATGGAACTTAGTCCAGGTGCTGAACCCTCTAGTTGCAAGGTGTATCCTCTTGCCCCAAAGTAGAAGGATGAGCTAGATGCATTTCTGCAGGAGAACTTTGACTCAGGTTGTATATGCCCTTCAAAGTCACCTATGGCCTCTTCAGTCTTCTTCATCAAGAAGGATGGATCTCTCCGTCTGGTTCAGGACTACCGTGTTCTGAATGCGATGACCGTCAAGAATTGCTATCCACTTCTCCTCATCTCTGAGCTTGTCAATGACCTTTGAGATGCACAAATTTCATTAAGTTGGACATCCATTGGAGCTACAACAACGTGCGCATCAAGGAAGGTGATAAGTGGAAGGGAGCATTTCAGACCAATTGCAGACTCTTTGAACCTCTGGTGATGTTCTTTGATCTCACTAACAGCCCCACCTTTCAGACAATGATGAACAACATCTTCCGTGACCTCATTGCAGAAGGCGTTGTCTGCATGTATCTCAACGACATCCTCATCTATACCAAGACACTTGAGGAGCATTGACAGATCATGCACATTGTGCTGGAA
>JAGGAX010025292.1:0-10129 GCA_017657335.1 Termitomyces titanicus | reverse complement strand
TCCTCATACACACAGGTCTTGGCAACGTATCCCCTCATTGTTCAGCAACATATCCATTCATCACACCGCCATCACCCACCTTTTCGATCAACATCATCGTGCACATTCCCATCAAACTCCGTACATTGCTCGGCAACGACTCCTTCATCAGCACACAAGTCCTTTTCACCATTGCCCTTCTCTCCTCACGCCGCTCAACAATGATTCCTTCGACATTGCACAATCTTCCGACCCACTCTTGCTGTCACACACGCCTCCCTTGTGCTCTTTACGCAGGACATTGAACAATTTCATCAACATGACAAAACAGAAAAAATTTAAAGGCGCAGTCTCTCGAAAAGTTGACTACGTGCGAGCATCCTCCAAGGTCAAGTATTCCAAGCGAAAGTCAACGTTGACTCAAGATGCGTTGACTCATGAACGTTTATTATCGCGGGCTCGTCTCATGCAGAACATTGCTGGTAGGCAACTTACAGGCCCAATTCTTGTCACGATACTGACATGCAACTTTCTTCTTTGAAGGACTTAGTAACTCTTCTCTGGCAACACTTGAGCAAACCACCAAATGTGGGCATGATGGTATGGATAGCGAAGCTTGGGAGGACATTGATACCAATGTCATTGGGCCTGAGATTGATCGAGGGGACAATGACAACGCCGCTGAGCAAAGTATCATTTACGACTTACGGGACATTGTAACTGCACAGTGCGTTTTGCTACTCATTCTTTGTTGGTTGATTAATGGATTGTATTCTTTACAGAACTCGGCACTATGTTGATCACCATTCATGGCAGCTGCGACGTGAAAATTTAGAAAAAAATTGGACAGCTCTGTTGGAACCCCTTGCCAATGCTTACCTCAAGTGGCGCCAAATGTCATCAACATCCTCCGAAGATCTGCTACCCAACCCTAGGCCTGACCCTTCACCAACATCGTCACCATTGTCAAATCCATCGCCCGAACCTGCTTCCCCACCCCTCCACACTGATCATCCAGTCGACAATGAGGACTATTTCACCATTGCTGTCCTTGACATCTACAGCTTGGCATCAACTGCGCAAATATGCCATCATCCAGGACAATCTGTTGCCGTGACGCTTGTTGAATTCGGATATCTTGGCACTTCACCGGAGTATCCGTTTCAAATCATCTGACTCCACTGACCATCCTTCAGTATCAAGGCATGGGCTAAAGTATTGTGTTATTCCTATTGTGTAGGTATTTCTCTTAAATCTCTCATGTAATTGTACGTATTGACTTTGATGACAGGTACCTTATCGCCGGCAATATTGTATGGCACTCTCTGATGCCTTTGACGCTTTCCTCGCCATTAAGTGCATCATTGATCGCCATGTCGCTAAGTTCTTAGGCCGGGACACACCCGATTATTGAGTCCTCAATGCCTGTCCGCCTTACACTTACAAGGTATGTACTCCTGGTACATGTCTGCAAAATCTCATTATCCTCAGCTTGAAGGGGAGCCAGAGCTTCGCTATGAACGGATGATCGTTCTTGACGGTAACAACTCACTCAAGCGCATCAAAGGCATTGGCAGCTGGCAAATCTCCTCCACGCAAAGTTTTGAAGAGTCCGATTATTACATATCAACTGACTACGTCAACGACTTGGCAACTGAAGTCAAAGCTCAGGAACCGCCGGCCGCTGAAAGCGATGACGAGGATGAAGGCATCAATGGTGTTGACGATATGTACAATGGCGACCCAACTGATGGAGCTACGAGTAATGGCTCTCCATCTACCTGTACAACAAACTGGAAAGCTGCGGCCTCCGAGGACAAGAAGAAGATGTGGGCGATATTTGCTGAGGCTGGCATCTTTGCGAGTGCTTGTAGACATGGGCTGATTCTCTGGATCGTCGACATGATTTGTAGTGGCGAATTGTAAGTGCCTACATCTTTGTTATGTGCATTGTTCTCACTCAATTTGTTAGGGCCAAATATCCTTTAGCAATTGTCAAACGAGCACTCACAACTCTTGGTCGTCGAATGCTCTTTGGCTATGACATCGGCTGTGAATTTCAGAAGACCATCTTATCAAGTTCATTGGGTCAACAATTCTTGGAGCTCGAGTGCCGATGCTGCGTGAATGCCTTTCATGGGTATTCACACAACTATCTCTGTCAACTTCAGCATCATCCGAATAGTATTGAGGGTATGGGACTCGAAGACTTGGAGACTCTGGAGCGTATCTTCAGCGCGTCAAATGCCCTCGCACCTCTTACACGTTATATGACTACCTACCGCCGTCGTGTATTCATAGATTTATATTTCCAGCAATGGGACTCCAAAAAATATCAAAACCTCGCGACCATGCTTCATCAAAATTACCAACAGTCTCTCAAAATCATTGAAACCAACACTATTGACATCCAGCATGTTCTCGCACTTCGCAATCTTGACGAATCGGCCCTTGAGACTTTGACAGCTGATGAACGCCGATATTTTGAGGGGCTTGGCAAGCGCTCGGAGGGCGACTTACATGCAATAGCATATGTTGAACTCCTCAAAAACCTCAAGGATATTCAGTACGTTACCGTTATTAATGATCAGATTCAATGTCACTCAGCTGGATATCTACTAGAGCACAGTACGACTGTGCATGCACCCTTTTTCGTAACCAAACACCAAACGATTATCATTTCATGGCGCCGGATCGTACATATGCTCATGGCTTGTCAATTACACGCTGTGCGGATACTGCTCGCCGTCAGTTGTCAGATAAACGAGACAAAATAATCAACGAAGTCATACAACTCGAGGACAAGATGGCCATACAGACTCGATGGACGCCTCTAAGTCCCGAGTATCAATCAACATTGAAATTCCTTTCAAATCGAAAATATGAGGAAGCGCTCGAGAAGTTGCAACGGCTTGTTATTAAAAGGTTATTCGAGCTTCACAAGTTAAATCTTTCTCAAACAGGTGTGTTCTTCGAGGTTCTTCTTTAAATTGCCTTGAATATAACATCTTGATAGGCTACAAGATGCGGACCCATATTGCTAAATCCCTCCAGACACGTTCAAAGGCTATACGTACTGCTGTGAACAGATATAACGCTATAGCAGTCGCTGTCAATCGACCGACCCTTGATTGGGCCAAAGTAACCCATTATAGCTTCCTCGACGAGTTCAATCTTCTTCGTGACACTGAGAACAACATCCTCGAGCGTCCCTGGGCGGATCCTGTTATTCGGGAGACCATGCGCAAACATCAGAGATTACAACGTGCTCGTGAGGAGATTATACGATGCAACGTTGAAATTCGCCGTCTTCATACTTCAATTGTTGACGAAAATCAATCATTCTCTCATACACTTTCTCCTCTCAAGCTCAGTAATGATCCCTTGCATGTTCAGATCAAGGATTTCATCAGTCGGCGCTGGGCAGTCAATGAACTCTTATTACTACAACTTTCCAGGACATACTCTCTCCCTGGCTTCTCCGGCAACCCAACACCAGGTCTCCGCAAACGCGATACTCACATGGAGTTGTCTATGACAGATGGATTGGATCCTGATACGTCTATGGATTTTGCAGCCTTGGTATCTGCTGTGAAGAGTAACATAGAGATATCAGATGAAGGAGAAGAGGATGAACCCGATGACAAACTTGATGATGAAGTTATCGGTGAGATAGGAGGTGTCATAGATTACTTGACAAATTTAACTTGACTGAGTTGTGTATTCTGTAATTGTGCAAAACAAAAATTGAATTAATCACCCATGCATTGTTGGAATAAACGTCAGACAAAACATCTTGAGTACCAATGTTACATCTTGATGTTGCGCCAATAGTAGTTGGTCTAATATTGACTACGGAATAGATATCAGACAAAACTGAACGGAGAGAAATGTTGAGCACCAACGATTGTTGGAATAAATGTCAGACAAAGCTGAATGGAGAGAAATCTTGAGTACCAAAGTAACATCTTGATATTGCGCCAATAAAGTAGTAGTTGGTCTAATATTGATCAGCCTCAACATTTGGTGCTCAGCCTTAACTATATCATAAATTTGCTGATTGTTTATAATTCAAGCAGTCAATGCTTGTTGCATCCTGGCCCCAGGGGTGATTCCTGAAGATGAGCCAAGCATTGAATGCTTCAATCCTAAACAATCAGGAACTTCTTGAAATTGTAGATTCAAGCACCAGTAATCTTTTTGCTCCTCAGAAGTAGTGTCAAAGTATCACTCTGCAGGTGAGCAGTACTGTTCCGAAGTCAACTTGAAAACACCAACTTCATGTCAAAAGATCAGTTTTCTTGTATCTATATCAATGGCATCACTCACGTATTCTAAAGGCACTTGCTATCAGCCAACTCATTGCTAGAACTGTATATTCATTGAATGTTCGAGTGGTCAAGGACAAGGCAACGAGGCCACAATTGAGCACAGATGTTACATACGGAGATAAGTGATTACATGTTTTCATAAGCGAAAATTCTGATGCTCGTCAATCATAACAACCTCGATGGTGGTTTTAGTTTTTCCCACTAATTCTACCTCTCATCGTTTCTTCCATGTCCAGGAAATTTGTCTGGGTTGTTGGCAATTATAACACCCAGTAAGGCTCTACAAGTCCGAAGCCGTCAGGTACATATGCCCAAATATCAGTAAAACTCTCCCATTAAAATACATGCAATACTTACCATCTAGTTGTTTTATAGGCAATTCAATGTTGGAGGCCACGCCAGGACACCATTCCCTTTGAACATAGAATACGACTCTGACGTGAATGCTTCTGAATGCTTGTCCCATATACAGCCACTCGCAAACCGTTTTGCCACTGCAACATCTGGTCAACTTCTTGTCCACCTAGCAGACTGTCATGAATGGATGTCGCTCTGCAAATTTATGGACTCTCTTAGTGATAGATACTGGGCAGTGACTCTAGGGAAGTGTGTTGGTCTTTTTCTCAACCGGTATGTTTTTTTGAAATCAATCTGTTCTGATCTTAATGTCAGTACAGGGATGCTGCCCTGGACTCATTGAACCTCGTGCCTAGTCGGTTTTGTCGGTGCTGGCATTTCTCATCATTCAACGGAGCCTTCATAGCTCTTACAACTGCAGGTGCTACACTCGTCGATCTCATAGGTGAAGGAATAGGTGAAGAACATTCTCTTTGTGCCCCTGGTCATTGTGACCATGTACAATGGCCGTCAACTCCAACTGCACTCACTTCTCCTCGCTCTGCTCTTCACCTTTGTGACCATCCACCACAACCCTCAACATCTTCCACACTCACTTATCCTTCAGTTCCATCTACTCCTCGTTGTGCGGCTCATCTCAGTTGTTCAAACATATCAGCTCCATCTACTCCTTGTCGTGCGGCTAATCTCGGTGGTTCAGAGGTACATACTCCTAACATCACCATCAATCTTTCACCTCATGTTTCTGTGACGCGTAGTATGTATTCCATGTGCTCATACAATTGTTCTATCACTGACATCAATTTTTCTTATTCCAAGCCCTGCCGTTGTCCTTTGATCCGCCCCTCAGCCCATTACCGGTACCTGTTGCATCACCTGGCGCACAAAGTGTTGTTACTTATGGGCGGATCTATCAGGTGTTCATCGAGAAGATGCGCTATGACACTTCAACGCTAGCACTCTTTCATCAAATTTTTAGCAACACTCATTCTGAAGCGCAATTTGTGCAAGATCTTCTGTATGCCGAGCCCAATTTTTCTGATGGCAAAGCGGAATTCATTTATTATCTTATGACTCGTGCCACTTAGTGTTTTGGATGTTTACTATATCTTTGAATACAGTATTTGCATCAACATATGATTTTTGCTCCATACATCAGTTAAACAAAAATGTGCTGGCCGCTCGCTTGTGTCAGATGTTGCATTTGGAAAGTTAATTGTTATTTGATTTTCCAGCCGGAAAATCATGGCAACATACAAAAGATATGTGAATCTATCAATTCTACCTTCTTGTAATATGGCAAAGACAACATCCAATTTCCAACGGCTGCTCAGCACTTCCTGCAAAAAATCCTCTTCTCTCAAACGTGTCTTCTGGCGGACCCGAACAAAGCATCAGGGGGTGATTTCAAAAGAACAACAGGCTGCCAAGAAATTACGTCGTTGTGAAGAGAAACTCAAGTACCAGGACTCTCTTCGTGAAGCTTGTGATAAGGTCCAAGAGATGGCTGAAGAACTTCACGTGCAGTATGGCAAATATTCCGCTTCGTATTATTTGGAAGAAATCATGCAGATAAGCTGTCTTCAAAAAAATCAGAAAGCTCCGAGCGCGTGGCAAGCTTTTGTCAGCCAAGAGGTAAAGGCACACAATGAAAATATGTGACTCATGTCATTGAGCTTATGAAGTATTGCTCATGATGTCTAGACTTGCCTACGGGAGAAGCAAAGAAGAAGGTCAACGCACTGATGCCAGAGATATCTGCAAAGTGGGCGTCAATGACGGAAGAAGAAAAGAAGGCCTTGACAGAGGAGAAGTTGAAGGAGTTACATGAGACGCGTGAGATGCGCGAGCTTGCTAGTCACAACATCCCCATTAATTCCTTCCACGACACGCATGCAACATTTAAGACATTAGATGAAGAGGTATGTGAATTCTATTGAATGAAAAGATTTTGATTGAGCATGCATAGATATGACGGTTGAATGCACGTACCGGCATTGAGATGGTTTTCATTGCTGTGCGCAACTCAAAGGAGAAGTACAATCAGCCCTATGTTCTCACAACGAGTGAACGTGTTGAAGACTTCTTCGAACTTGCTTTCAAGAAGAGTCTGTGGGACTTGGGTGTTCAAATGGAAGCATATATGCTGTCTGGCGTTCAGTGTGAGTCATCTAATGTGATTCTCAGTCATAGTCATTAAGTTCACTCAATTGGTGTCATAGGAGTTGTTCGGACGTATGTACAGGAGTTGATACATATACGCAGTCAAATCTCAGCTCTCATTCTACAAAAGCTCCGTCAGTGATGTGATTGCTTGCCATTATCATGATGTGAACTAAATAACGCACCTCGGGCGATGCCGCAAAGGCAGAAGTCAGTCGGATGTACTATCAGAACTTTGACACAAAGATCACTGCAAGATATGCCATCGTCTTGAAAAACTGGCCGCTGAAGACATTCTGCTCCCCAAGCGATGTGCCATCGCGTACCGAGCTGAATGTTCTAGGAATTGTTGTTGAGCGGCGTGAGGAGAGAAGGGCAATGGTGAAAAGGACTTGCGCGCTGATGAAGGAGTCGTTGCCGAGCAATGTACGGAGTTTGATGGGAATGTGCACGATGATGTTGATCGAAAAGGCGGGTGATGGCGGTGTGATGAATGGATATGTTGCTGAACAATGAGGGGATACGTTGCCAAGACCTGTGTGTATGAGGAGTACGTTGCCAAGACCTGTGTGAATGAGGGGAGGATTGATGCGAGGTGATGCGAGGGCAACCGGAGCATGTGCCGAGGAGACTTTTGAAAAGAAAAAAAAAACACAAGTCAGTGATCATGTGACAGAAAGGCGGGAGGGCGGGAGGGGACGATGAGTGGGGTAATTGATGGCTGACAAAGGTGATAGGCGCAAGGGGTGGGGCAACGTTGCCGGACGACGTGATGGATGATGGGCGTGAGGTGATGTGATGGTGCTGATGGCAACACTCCACCCCGGCACCCTCCGTCAGAAGACCTTAGTAACGTTTTCTCAGGATTCTAGAAATATTGCCAGTGTGCGCTACATACGGCTTCCGGGCTTGTTAGCCTGGCAATCCAGGGGTACTTTGGCAGGTATGTAAGTTAGTGATGTTGTGATGTCGAGGTGATGTTTGGTGTTTGAAGTAGATAGTATGAGTTAACGCAAAGACATTGCAAGCAATAGATGATTAAGATTTCCTCTCTTCTTACATGAGCATTAATGGGGTAGTGGTAACCTGGGTCGTTGCCATATGGAAAACTCGACCCGCCGGGGGTTCAATTCCCCCTTAATGCATGAAGAGTGTTTCTTTTGGTTTTGTCAGATTGCCTGTACAGTTCTCCGCATTAGCGTTTTAGGTAAGGTGTGAGGAGGTGATGTTTGGATGTGGGTTTAAACTGCCACACTTGTGGCTTCTTTTCATTTGGAAAATTTTGAGTAGAGGTGAAAGTAATGTAACTAATGAAAGTTGGACTTTTCCTGAATTGGAAATAACTAATTAGATTGGGAAGGGAATCCAAGCTCTGCCTCAATGCTTGCAGAAGATGTGTGGCCTTCTTGGAAGAATTGAGCACTGAGAACAATACATTGATAAAAGTTTTAAGATACAATGAAGTGTACTTACACATAGCAAAGGTATATATACCTACGATTCAGCTGTCTTTTCATAATATCCTTCAATTTTTTGAAGTGCAGCATCAAGGGCAGGGTAGAAGTCTTCATATTTTGGTTGCTCTCAACACTTGGACCAAGCAGAGTGCAGAGCTTTGAGAACTGGAATAGCAAGATGTAATGTTGGTCCTTGATCTGTAGAAAAGCGTGTTGCGCATTTTCACCACGCTGTCAATCAATTAGTAAAAGTATAATTGAGTGGAGGATTGGATGACAAACAGTAGAAAAAGTGACATGTAATTCCATTCTTTCTTTGTTGGAATAACATTACTTAATTTGAGACGCTTCTTGCAATCCTTTTCTTCACCAGAGATAGTAAGAAGAAATGGAGATGAAAACAGATGTATTCAAACAAAGCTTGTGTGTGATCCACAGCTGACATGCAACTTTGAACAGTGCCTTTCCAAGACACCTCCCATTGTGAGAGTTGTTTGACCATACAAATCCTAGGAGAGCTGTGTGTGTATCCCATTTTCCAGGCTTTGCCTTCTCAATCCATGTACCTGTTACCACAAAATAACCATCAATGTTCAATGCCTGCCATGCATTGCATGTAAGACTGACAAGGCCTTGAACAGCAGGACTCTGAACTTAAGTTAGCAATGTAAACTGACAAAGCAAGAATAACAATGACATTCAATTGTGTTTGAAGATGGTTCATCTGTTTTTTGAAAAAGTCAATAATCTCTTCATGAGTTTGTCAGCAATCCGGAATTTTGATGCTGTTTTTAGCTTTTGATGCAATGTTGATCATCTTGTGAAAGCTGGGGTGGTCAAGTGGCTCTAATTGGCTACAAAAACATGATGATTATTCATGTACTTTGAAAGGAGCTCCAGAACTTGGTGGCTGCTAAACCCAAATTAGACAAAACCACACTCACAGCTTGGTTTGAAGCCAATGCCAACTTTTCCAACAACAACACTACTTATCAGAATTGCCCAACCAAGTTTGTCTACAAATCTTCTAAAAGGCGTTGGAGAGAGAGGCAGAGGGGGAATCCCATTGGCAGAATGTACTTTGCTTCACCCAAACAAGTCCATTGCCAATATCAAACGAGGAACTCATTTATCTCAACTCATACTCCATGCCAAAGTTGTCATCTGGGATGAAGTTCCTATACAACACAAGCATGCTATCAACTCTGTGGATCATGGGTTTAGAGATATCTTTGATAGGGACATTCCTTCTGGTGGAGTTACTATGGTTTTTGGAGGTGATTTCCAACAAACTCTTCCTGTGATTCAGCAAGGAGTTAGACAACAGACAATTGCTGCTTCACTCAAGAGAGGAAGACTTTGGGATCACATGTGTTTGGAGCAGACTCCAGAAAACATTGCTCATGCAGCTTGGTTATTGGACGTTGGGGCAGGAAAGAATACGGGGCCTGGGGACACAGTGCAGCTTCCTGAAACAATGATCTGTGATGACAATTCCATCACTGGATTGATTTCTTCCACTTATCCTGATATTGATCATCTCCAAAATGATCAGTATTACCTGGATGAGACCATTCTCTCTGGAAAGAACTCTGATATAGAGGAGATCAATTCAGAAGTTTTGGAGAAATCTCCAGGAGAAGAAAAAGTCTTGCAGAGTGCAGACTCCATCCAGTCAGATGATAGGAACTCTAATTGCCTGGCATTTTATCCTGTGGAATATCTCAACTCTTTGAGAGTCAGTAGTCTGCCTTTGGCTAAGCTTGCCTATCCCATTGCACAGGAGACAGTTTCAAGTTTGATTAGCCTTTGCTATGACTATCAACAAGTCTCAAGGGCAAT
>JAGGAX010025291.1:0-10162 GCA_017657335.1 Termitomyces titanicus | reverse complement strand
TAGAACAACAACACTTTGCATATTCTGTTCTAAGTTTGAACACCAGTTTGCAAACTCCTGTTCTAATAAGAAGGCTCCTAAATCAGCTAATATCAGGAATTGAACCGGTGACCTCCTGTATCAAAAAATATCTACTAGTCAATCATAACCAGTGAGCCACAAAGGCTTATGAAATTAATGGTTACATGTGCAATATATACCTAACAAATTTCCTCATAGGCACTTCAGGGCCAGTTAGCTTTGGTTAGAGTTGGTTGGTTAGGGTTCAGTTAGAGTTAGTTAGTTAGGGTTCAGCTAAGGTTTGGTTAAGGTTTTTGTTAGCATTTAGGGTTAGGGACAGGTATATCTATTTCTGAAATTAATTATCATTCCAAGCCCTAGTGGTGTAGTGGTTATGATTGATTAGCATGCCTTTTTTGATGCCAAAGGTTGCTAGTTCGAGTCCTGATCTTGGTTGATTTATCTTGTTCAAACTTAGAACAAAGTTTGCAAACCACTTTCATTCTCCTTAGAAGCATGTTTTGCAAACAATTGACTGTATAGCCTGTGTTTTAGAGGATAATTTGAAAGAGGACCTACAAATTTCTCGCCGTGTCAAGCATAAAGCCTCGATACGGCTGGAAGATCATACTTAGATAATGCTAAAAAGACAGAGCCTTCTCTCCTTGCTCACAAATGCTGGTGTATCATTGACAATTTTTACTGGAGCTTGATAGGTATAAGTTACTCCTCCACACAACTGGCTGAAAGTGGTTAAACCCCTGAAGAGTCCAAGAGTAGAGTTCGCTGTGAGGGTCGCAGGACTTCCATAACTTGGAATATCGAGAGAGTAACCCTCGCTTCGCATTCCCATAGGCAAGCTAGCCTCTACGGCGATAGAACGAGGTGGAGTCATAGACAGAAGAGAGATGGTAAGGCGTGGAAACAATAATGCTTGGTAGATGACAGCACTGTCGTTTTCCCCGCGACCGACAACGAGGCGTTGAAGTTTATCTGTCTGCAAGTAGACCTTTGTATGACTGACAGTATTGAGGAGATCTTGCGGTGCATCGTTGAGGTTGACACCTATCTCAAATGTTGGTGCAAGCTTTAAGAATGTCATGCCGAACTCGAGGTCCCTAGGTATAGGCCAGAGGCCAAGTACATTTTTTGCTAGAAAGGCGACAGGCCCAAGGAAAAGAATAGCCAGCATCGAGTAGGCAGCAGCGTCAGTCCAAGTGGCTGATCAAGATACCTTCATATGAAGCATCCGCCGAGTTATATATTCTGGAAGAACCATGTGGGCACTGAACACCACATTAGATTTAGAAGTATTTTAGTTTCCACTTCAGGTGGCAGGAAGTGACTTTTGTGGACATGGTGGGAGTGCAGTTGGAGTAAGTGGTTATGGCTTTAGCCGACGTATACCCGAATGCCATATCATGAACATGACGACCAGTATGCACTGTGACCTAAGTTCCAGGAGGCGTCGACGGTATGCAACCTGGACACTCTCCAGGCGATCGAGGAGTGACGCCAAATGAGACTTCGCCAAAGATCAAGTGGGGCCCGGGGTCAACGCCGCCAGGGCTGACTCGGAGCAAGCAGCCTTCACGTGGAGGGACACACTGGCAGAAATCGTGGTTCATAAGCTAATTTTAAGCTTGAACGTTTGAACAGTGGTACTAAATATAAGTAATACGACCAGCTATCAAGTTGACCAAAATTCTGATGAAATCTCTAGATCATGATATATGTCAGAGGCTTGAGTTCAAGAGCCCTACATTGAGATAATCAGCTTCAAATATAGTAGGTAACTATTTTCACACGCACAATATTTCGAAGCATATTTTACAGTAATATCAGCAGTTCCGGGTGTGCACTGTGACGACATAAGCTCACTGGCAAGGATTTGGTGATATGTGGCTCTTACCGAGGCAGGAGGCTGACCGCCACGGGTGTCGGTGCGGTAAACAGCAGATGCCAAAGAACCAGTCATCTCCTTTAACTGAACCCAATCAATGTCCTGTGGCCCTGTGGGCGCCGCGAGGCTTGCAACTTTGGCGGCAACAACATAGGCGTTAAGATTGCCCTTGGTTTCCCCCTGAGAGGTGAAGTCCCATTTAGGACTGACACCAGTACCAGTAACAGGATTGGTTACATAGTAGTGCTGCCCTAGAAGTAGACAAAGTCAAACTTCTGATATTCAAGATAGGCTGAATTTGGTCTGCCTTACCAAGGATGCTCGAGGTCTTAGCAGGATGAAGCATAGTAATGATACTCTGTGGAGTCAAGAATGGAGGAGCGAACTTCCACAATGAGTAAGTGAGATCAGTAATGTTTTCAAAGGCAGGAGTATCATAGAGGCAGCTGATATCGAATAACTCAGCAAGAGCACCGACATTTCTGAAGAACAAAACAAACCAGAAACAAGCTTTAGTTATGACTTTATAGCAATGGTATCAGAGAAACTTTACGAACGTGTATGTTCCAGTGCTGCTGCAAGTGTAGTTTTGTGTGCCAATAGCGACCGCAACATAAGATGGAGTAGCAGTTGGGATAGCGAGAGCTGTCTGGCCTACAGGAAATGCTATAGTCGCATGAGAAATATCGCAACTAGTGCGCTTGAGTTTCCTGGTAGCGCTAGGAGCCGCAATTGTGGAAGAGGCTAGAGCAAGGGTAAAGAATGTGGTGGCCAACATTGTGTCGCAGTTGTGGATCAATACTAGAAAGTTTCAAAGGTATAAGTGGGATCATCCGCCCTTTCCATTTTATACTAGGAAAGGTCAGGGATGCGTCACTTTGATATGGTAATCATCCAGAACAGAGTTCAGGATACAAAAGCAATGAATGAATTATCTGTCATAATCTCTCAAGCGGCATGAACGTCAGACGTCTGTTGACACTTCAACCGCGATCATGTTGCAGAAAAGAGAAGATCGAGAGGGGCTCCTACATTTGCGAAAGGAAGGAACCACGTGGAAAGTTTAAACGTTGACAGTATATAGTCTGTCGAACATGTCCTTGTCTCATTGAGCCGAGTGCCTGACCAAGCAAGGAGGCATCAGGATCGCGTGGGAATTAAATTATCGTGGAAGTCAAAAGAGTTGAATGAATCTCTGGGTGCACTGCCTGCATCATATCCCCCGTGCCTATTAGATTCAGAGTTCTGTGAAAAAAACAAGACTCAACGAAATCCGGAGATAGATGTCATAGAGATGTCAAATGCTTGTCATGACATTTGTTCCAGGAACTTGATCAGTACGTAGTATGATCAGCACAATTGAAAGGAACAAATACTAATGATTGATTCGAAGAGAACTCACAATTTGTACAAATTCGTAGAATATGGTGCTACCATGACTGTGGGAGAATCGATTCCATTTGTCAATCGTTCGTCCCAGCGTGAAAAGGACTAGTGATGTGGCGAGCTAAGGGAATAGGTCATTGTAAGTGAGAGCAAGGCACAAAGTCATACTTACTCACATACTTACTTCTTGCCACATGGATTGACAGACGAATGTGTGCCTGAGAAATAACAATATGGTGATGTCAGGTGGCGCCGACATTGATCTGATTTCATGGTCGGTTCCGCCAGACTGAAACACCCTAGCAGTAGCAGTAACGTAGTAGCTTGTCAGTCGCTTGGATGAGCTGTAAGAGATGTTCGGCAAGACTGGCACTAGCAAGGCTCCTCAGGAGTTCAAGGCTTTTGAAAAGGCCTCAAAATCAATTATTTTGAACCGTCACAGAGTACAACACTTTTCATGGGTTGGAGAAGTTCGTGTAACTGAAAACATTCAAATCCAGACCTTAGAAGCAGTCCAAAAGATAATCGAACGATTGGACGCAAGACAACGGTGTTATTGCGCAAACGAGATGTCAGAGGCACGCTGCTACATGACGTCCTCCCGTCATGTCAGGACATGTTCTGATGTGCTCAGCAAACCATGGTATCAATACTCTCAGTTGTACATCCGACGTTTAGAGGTCTGAGGCTTCTATGAAGTTCAGAAGAGGCCAAAGTATGAAGAGAAAAAGTAGATCAAAAGTGCAGAGTTGCAGCAAATGGGTTGAAGTGAGAGAGATATCCCATTGTCTTGATTGTTAAGCGAGAAAGTGAATGGATGATGCACAAGGAGTTGTGACAGGAAAATCGTGATATGACGTTTATGATGAGAAATCAAAATCAATCCTGGGACGAAGCTGAAGAATGTTTTCACTCCATTGTTTCACCTTGACAACACATATGTCCCAAGCGCTTTCGGACATAATGATATTGAGATAAATGTTATGATCACAGCCAAAACGACCATATAGGAAGCTGGTCGATAGACATTGTCTATCCAAACCCACATCCAGAAGACGGCACCCACTGGGCCCAGAGTATAATCATGCCGGAATGCTTTTTCGAAAGCCTTTATAGATAGACTTTTGGCCGCCAGTCGCCTCATTGCGACAATATACCATGCCATATTGACCCCTGCCCCTATAAGTGGTATTTTGGGCAGGTATTTCCGCAGTCGAAGCCATGTATTCAGATCGGGCTCGACATAGAATGGTGTGGACCAGTGTTTGGCAGTTTCTATGGGCCTCTGCTGCTTGAGGAGATGGGGAAGGTCAGGCTTGAGTACAGAACCCCTTCCAATCCCCAGAAGGTGAGAGTGCTTTGACACAATAGCGGTATGAAGGAGTTCAGGAGTCCGAAGGCCGCCAGTGAGAAGAACCAGGGGTGAAGAACGTCCAAGCGACAAAGATTCAAGCACGGTCATGGCAACCTTGGAAAAGTCAGAAAAAAGAGCTTGACGATAAGAATTTGTTTTTGTCATGAAATCTGATGTGGAGAGAACATCGTTGTTTAAAATCAAGTGGATAGAGGATAACACAAAATAACATTTACCAGGTTTCTCGTAGTCCCCACCGCTGACTTCGATGAAGTCAACTGATCCCCACTGTGCAATAGCTTTGAAGTGTTTCAACACACGATCGTAAGCATCCGGATCATTGGGCATAGCGTAGTCGGCAGAGTTCAACTTGATACCAATGATAAAATCTTCTGAAGTAGTCAATCGAATCTCGGAGACGATACGGTGCAACAGTCGAAGAGCATTGTCTTGGTGTGAAGAATAAGAATCCTCGCGTTTGTTAGACTAAGGTCAATCGTTAATGTTCCTTCATATCATGGAGTAAACTCCTGCCCCTACCTTGGGCGAAATAAACTGAGCAAGAAGATCTAGGACTATCCTTTCAGCTAAATTTGGTTCATGTAGAAAAAAAGCAAACTGACAGCCATG
Source organism: Termitomyces titanicus (assembly GCA_017657335.1). Classification (NCBI taxonomy): domain Eukaryota; kingdom Fungi; phylum Basidiomycota; class Agaricomycetes; order Agaricales; family Lyophyllaceae; genus Termitomyces; species Termitomyces titanicus. The sequence goes on along the minus strand of JAGGAX010025291.1, from coordinate 4,889 downwards.
CGCAGCATGCAGCTGAATACCGTCAAAACCTGACTCAAATCCGACCCTAGCACCTTTAACAAAAGCTTCAGCGACATCATCGATGTCTTCTGCAGACATTGCGATCGGTTGCTGAAATGCAAAAGCATGAACGACGTTCGATATCCACCCTAACCCATTTGGTGAGACTCTTATTGAACTTGGAGCCAAGGGCGGCTGGAACGGGAAGCGTCCGCCGATGAGATTCGATGACTGGCGCCCAGTATGAGACAGTTGCATGATAGCGAGCACTCCTGATTCATTTGGCCCTCTCATGGACATTGCCAAATGCTTGAATGGCTGAAGATTTTCTTCAGAAGGATCCTTTGGAATAATTATATCCCGTCCAAGCGAGAGGTGCCTGCTGGAAACTTGAATGTTACCAGAGATGATCATGCCCCAACCAAACACAGCCCAATTGGAATACAGCGCATAATGATGTTCATTGGGAGGTCCTCCAAGGAAGTTAGCTAGGTGTTCGTACATTGCAACCTAGCCTCTTGAGTTAAGATCTAGTTCAAAATTTATTTAGAGTGTCCAATAGCTTACTTTGACAAGTCGATTGTTAATGGTACGGCCGCATGGGAACTTTATTGGGGTGAAAACTACGTGTTGAGATGGAATATCATCCATGATGTCAATAGTTGAGAAGCCTGAATGTGCAGTAGACTAGCTTTGTCCCATTGCAGTGTAGTGTATAAGTGCACAGCATTTTTGTCTTGAGAGATTTTCTGTAAGCAGATCCGTGACATGTAACGAATGTCCTACGGTTCTCATTATTTAAGTAATTCCCCTCTCACGCATATAAGCCAAGTTAGGCAGTTCTCGCAGTATGTACCAAGACTAAGCGTAGTTCACTGATTGATTGCCGCCGCATGCAAGTACCAACTCTCGAGTCCTCCGTTTACCTTCACCCTGTTCGTATCCCATCCGTCTCCTTGAAGAGCCGTTGCGCTATGTGGGGATGGGTCACGGTCTTCCTCGAAGGGTTCTTCACTGTCGTGTTCGGTCTCTCAAGCTTCAAATTCCTGGTATACCGAGCCCAACGAAACCACGTCACGCCATCGGTTGCGACGAACGTTCCTACAGCCCCAGTAGCACCAACAAAGCCTACCGAAAAAAGCTTTAAGAATGGTATGTACACAATTGACGGGACGATGGGTGAAGGCCTGTTGGACCTGTATATTTCTGCAAATGACTCCCTCATACAGGAAGCCTTGAAACGTTAGCGCACGACTCGAGTATAGATTTCTCCTGGTCAACGATGGACATGACATGATTAAAGTAGGAATGTCCGCTGCTATGGGGGATGGGCACAGCGTTCGAGCAGCAGAATCGACCATGTCACCGCTCCTTCTTGAACGTGAGTCCACAAATCTAAGTAGACTCGTCAATGATATGATATTAAAGGATGCATTTTGTCCGTCTACTGCACATGACCTATTAGGATGCATAAATTAATCCGATGAACCAACGGACAACATAAGTAAAACGTACAATCTAATTAATAAACCATCGAGGACATGTCGGCGCGGAGACGATTGTAATCAAGCAGACCCTCAATGTTACCGGTTGCTGCCAATGCGAACTATCAAACAAAGGAATGAGAAACGCAGATACATGAAAAAAGGGCTAAACAACGCACGTCCTTATCCCACAAGTACTTTTGCGCAACACGCTTGATTTCATCGACGGTTACGGCATCAACAGCACTCTCAATCTGTTGAGGGGTGAGGCGTTTTCCGCTGGTCACAAGTTGCCTTCCAATATCTTCTGCAACAGCCGTTGTCCCGTCAAGCCCAAGAAGGAGTCCAGCCTTGAGCTGGCTCTTGGCTCGCTCAACCTCCACATCCGTTGGCGCTATGCTCATACGTGTCCACTCGCGAAGCGTGAAGTGCATGAGGTCATCAAGGTTGAGAAGGTTCTCAGAGACGAGGTAAATACCCCAAAGACCGGTGTCAGAGTATGAAGTCGAGAAGGACATGAAGGAGTTGGCAAGGTTGTTGGAGGAAATGATATGAGAAAGGCGGGAGGAGAGGAGGGGAGAAGCACCAAGACCACGGTCCCAGTTGCCGAAGATGCTCTGCATGACCATCATGGGGAAATAATCGGGCGAGCTCCAGCCCACACCCTCAACAGCAATAGCAATGTTAGCAGTGGGGATCTCATCGTTTCGGATGCGGACCTCGGAGCCAACGAAGGTGGTCTTGGGATGAGAAAGACGGCCGAGGGGAATTGGGTTGGATGACACAGGAAGTGAAGCAAAATGCTTCTCAGCAAGCTTGACGAGTTCTTGATGTTCAACGCCACCAGTGCCGACAAGAACCATACGATCGGCAGTGTAGTTGGTTTTAATGTACGAAGCAAGGTCATCACGCTTGATAGACATTATATTCGCTGCCGGACCAAGAATGGTGCGACCGAGAGGTTGACCTATGAGGAATATTGAGAAAGCTTCCAATACAAATGTATGGGGCCTGACGTACCTTGGAAAGCCACGGCGTGAAGGTGGTCGAAAACGACCTCCTCAAGCTGCTTATCAACCTCCTCTTGTTCCCTCAATATGACGTCTCGTTCACGTTCGATGGCGGCATTGTCGAGCTTGGAGTTTTGGAGGATGTCGGAGATAATGTCGACAGCAATTGGGACGTCCTTGCGGAAGCTCTTGGCGTAGTACACAGTCTGTTCGCGGGACGTGTAGGCATTGAGGTGAGCACCAAGATTCTCAACCTCGAGCTCAAGAGAGTGTTGTGAACGACGGTTGGTTCCCTTGAAGGCCATGTGCTCCAAGAAGTGGGCAGTTCCGTTGGTTTTATCGGTCTCCGCTCGCGAGCCGGCGTCAATCCAGACACCTACGGTCGCGGTCTGAGCACTAGAATGCGCCTCTGTGGCTACGGTGAGGCCATTGGAGAGCGTCGAGACCTGGGTCAAAGGTCCAGAAATGTTGCGTGCTGTCGCGAACGTCCGAAGTGGACGCTGTAAACGTATTAGACGACGAGCAGGGTTTATGAAAACTGGACTCACTTGGCCACGAGAAGCAGACCTAAGAACACGGCTGAGGACGGCTCTAGACACCATCGTCGTCGTCGTCGTCCACAGTGAAGTTAAGTTTTTTGGTCAACTCCGTCGGGATTTCACGGCGCACTTGGTGCTCGGACTTTGCCGAGCGCAGTGATCTCGGTCATGTGATCCTGTCGCGACCAGACTCAACTCACATTCGCGTCGTCTGCCTAGGGGAATTGTAGGATACTGCAGAGCAGAACCAGAAAAGCTTGTTTCAGCCACTCCTGCTGCAGGCAATGCATAAGGAGAGACACCAATTGCATCTACATACATCCACCTTTCTTGTCCTCCTTGGTTCTTCCTAATGATTAAGCATTCCGAATAGTTTTTGACAATGACAGATAACCAGCTGAATTCCCGATTGCAAGGTTTCATACTCGCATATACATTACAATTCAATACTCTCCTTGTGCTTAAATTTACGCCCGGCTCGTTCAGCAGAACGAAATCGAAACTGATTGCCGTGGAGTTCGAACTCAATATGTGGTACTTGCAAGACGGTCGCTCTCAGTGCTTCGGTGTCTGGTATAGGAAGAGACTCATTCTGCCTGTATGATGGAGGCAGTGTTGAGTATAGGGGAACTGCGAACGAGAATATGGAGTTCTCTTTCGGTATGACTGGATAGTAGTCAGTCGAAAGTATGAGTTGATAATCTACGTTAATCTCACGTTTCACGGTATCTTTCATTGTGACCACCTTGAACACGTTTTCCGTTTCATGTATTACAATTCCGGACAGGCCGACAAGACATGGATTTTTGCTTTGGCGAACTAGGATGGCGTTAGAGCAAGGATAATTATAAAAAATGATTTGACGAACCAGTCATTATAGAACCATGAAAATCGGCCTTGACGAGTTTAGGGTGCATACTAGAAGACGACGGCATAGCCTGCGCGGATGGAGATCCTGATGTTGGAGGCTGGTGAAGACCAAGAAGCTCAGACATGTAACCCATCCAAAGACGATGTAGTGGTATGAAGAGTTCGAACCTAGCACGAGACTGTCAACGACTCAGAAGACAGTAGGTAAAAAGGCTCACTTTGCCTGAGATTTATCAAAACGCCACACTGCTTTCTCCTTCGCCTCGCGTTTTCCCATTACTTTTCCTTTCTTTTTCTCCTTTTGTGCCCTCTGCCTCGCCCGTTTCTCTTCTAATTCCTTCTTGGCCCTACTCTCCCGCGCAGGATTCTCTAAAAGTATTTGACGACCCTTCACGCGGCTCGCATACATGCCAGAAGCATCGGTACTTTGAGTCAGTTGAGAGGTTACATAGGCTGGCGTAAACGGGGCATTGTTATTCAACTTGAATCGTTTGTTCTGGAAACATAAATGTAGGTTGGGAATAAAGGAGATGAGAGAAGGAGATACATCGATGAAGTCATATTCTTTGTAGATATCAATAGCGTCTTGGGTTCGTTTACTTGACGATGTCGCAGGTGTTGATGTAGCCATTCTTCGGGAAAAAGTTCTGTGATATACGTCTGGATAGGAGCTCGAGGAACACCACGACGTGTGACGAACATGTGCTTATTGTCGTTTGCAAACAAGTTGGCGCGGGTACCAAACAACGCGAAATTGTGATCTCTACCACCAAATCGTGCGAGAGCAATAGCTCGAGAACGGCTGCTCTGTTGGTCTTCATATTCGCAGGTCTATATCTTCGGTACTAGGGCTAGCACTGGCTGCTTTCAAACGTGTAGAATCTTTACTTATGAAATTTCACATTTTTGGTCACCGTCGTGAACGCGCGCAGGCCACCGTGCCTCCACGGATGGATTCAGAATGAATACAAACATATATGTCAGTG
>JAGGAX010025290.1:0-10194 GCA_017657335.1 Termitomyces titanicus | reverse complement strand
CACATGACCAAATTTCAGAAATTCTTGACTTCAAAAAACATGACCTACTACGACTCATACAGTGAGAACATTTTGATAAAAATAATACAAATTAGACCATATCTAGTTAGTGTATCTACTTACCAACATTTGGGCTGTTGAAACAGCTCCACTTCAACTGTACAGCTCATAAAGACTCCTATTTTTGAGTAGTATATAAAGGCTCGAAATGTAGTATAACAATAAGGAATCGTTACACCTCAGAGTTCAAATTTCTTCTAAGCTTAGTTCCGAATCATTCTTTTGAATTCCAAATGCGGTTCCACCAAAAACTCGAGTCAAAAAGGTCAACTATCAAGACTTGGTTGTTTTTGGGAATTAGCCACATCTACTTTGCCACTGATTATTGATTTCCAATTATGTATCGTTCTACCGATTTTGTTTACGCTCCGATTCCGATTACATATTGTTTTCTGCTCTAAATACATCTACCAATTCCAATCAGTCCCAGATTCCAAATTAAATCCTTTACTACATTCCAAATTCTATATTTCTCAGATTCTGATTTGATACAACTTTTCCACACTTATATCGAAATTGGTGACCTCCTGAAGTTGGCAAAAAGTCAAGTGCATACACATCTTAAAGCTAGTTTCGAGGAGAATTCAACGAGCTCACCCTTGCATCACATAGTTGCAGTATCAAGGATATACTAGTCTGTGGTGTTGTGTTCTTCTAGGTTCATCACACTCAGATCGGTATTGGTCATATCAACAGAAGCTGCAGTTCAAGGTGAAGTGGAAAGGTTATGGTATTGAAGACATATCTTGGGAACCTCAGGAGAATGTCCACACACCTAACCTTGTCAGGCCATTCTATCAGAAGCACCCCAACATGCCATGAGCTATTCAAGGCATCTACTCCATCTCACCCGCTGATTGAGCCATCCAGAATACTTCTATCCTGCACGTTGAGACGCTGCACTCTACTCTGCCAGGTGTGTAGTTATGCATGTATGTATCTGTACAGTACTCAATAGGCTTTGGATCTCCCTCTGCCAGTTGTGTGATTGTGCCACAGCCTCCAGAGATTGCCTTTACAGTTTTTAGATGAATTTGGCTATAAACTGGGGCTCTTAATCAGACACATAGGCATTGGAGAGGCTATGCAGCTTTCAGACATTCTTTTGGTAGAGGTTTGCAGCACCTAAAGCAGAGCAGATGATGTGAGTAGAGATGAAATGAGCTTGCTTGTTGCACAAGTTGACTACTACCATGATGGTGTTGTATCCATGAGCATCTGGAAGTTTGACAATGAAGTCTATTGATGCTATGCTCCATCATTCTGCATGCATAGACAGGAGGTGGAGCTGGCCTATGAGGAGTTGATGCCAAGGCTTAGTACAGATACAGAGGTCATAGGTGCCAGTGTAGGACCCAATGTACTGTGGCATCTGTAGGCACCAGTAGTTGCAGGATATGAACTCCAAAGTCTTCCACCTGTCAAGGCGGCCTGCAATGCATAAGTCATGGTTCTGCTTCACAATGCATCTCTGAAGCTTTGGCACGCTAGGGATGTAGATGCAACTCTAAGACATGAGCAGGTCATCACACACATCCTACTTGTAAGTATATATCAACCTTCATTTGTTCGTTTAGAATGCAAAGTCATGGTTGCTTTTGCCACTATATCCTCCTAGGTGCCTTCTCCATTGCTCCATTAAATGTCTCTGAGGATGTTTGCCTCCTCTCCTCAGACCACTAACCCTTCCAGAGCATAGATAGCAAACAGCTCAGGTTTAAAGAGGACAATGTTATCATTGTCATCCACTCCTGTACCATGATCTACATGTCATGACAGTGCATCTGGCTTGCCAATGCTCCATCCAGGCTTGTAGTGCAGCAAGAAGTTAGAGTTGGCCAGATATAGGGAGCATCTAGCTTGCCAGCAGGTTGAGCTTCTTAGCCATTCAGAAGTATTGATAATCTGTCCAAACTTTAAACTCCACCACTCTTGAAAGGATCAGATAATGGCTAGCATTTCCTTGTTGTGAATATTGTAGTTTCTCTTGATGGCATTCAGGCTCTTTGAGTAGAATGCTATGGGATGCCATTCACTATCCTCCCAATACGGCTAGGTCTGAGCTGCTGGCTTTGACATGAAAGGAGAAGTCGTCATCAGAGAACAGGAGGACAGGGTGGGAGGTAACGGCAGACTTGAGGATGTCAAAGGCAGCTTGCTGCAAGGCTTTCCACTGCCAATCCATGTCCTTAACTGTAAGGTCAAAAAGAGGACATGTATGGTGTGAGAAATCCTGAATAAACCTTTGGTAGAAGTTGGTGAAGCCTAAAAAAGCTTGCACCTCCTTCTTATTCTTGGGCTCTGGCCACTCAGCCACACCAGCCACCTTTACTAGATCCATCTTAGCTAATTCATGCAAGATGTCAGGCCCAGATACTTGACCTTTGTCTGCTCAGACTCATACTTCTCTGGCTTGGAATAGAGCTGGTGTTGATGGAGGCGTTCTAGCACAATATGTGTCACCTGACGGTGCCCCTCCTATGTCTTGATATAGATCACAATACTCCTGAACCAGATGAAAGGATCCATCTTTCTTCTTGATGAAGAAGATGGGAGAGGCCATAGATGACTTTGAAGGGTGTATTGAACCAAAATCAAGGTTCTCCTGAGAAAGGCATCTAGCTTGTCCTGCTTCTTTGAATCAAGGAGGTATACCTTGCAGCTAAAGGGCTCCGCATCTGAAAGGAGTTCAACTGCATGATTCCATTGCTTGCATGCTAGAAGCATGTCAAACGATGCCTTGAAAAACACATCTTCAAAGTCGTGGTGGTGACAAGGAACTGTGCTACAAAACAGTTTTGACTGAGAGTTTGTTGCAAATGCCTAGCAAGTTGTTAGGATGTGGTCTGGCTGACTTGGATTTTGACTGCACTGGATAGGGCCTGCAGAGCAGCAGCGTAGATTCTATCACCTACTTCAATAGCTTTGTCTGAAGACTCAGAGTCCAGAGTGTTGGTGAACTCACTCTTGCCTCCATCCTCCTGTGGAGGTTTGCATCCACCTCTGTCATTCTTATAGAGGGCCTCCCCATGAGGGAATGCTAAAGGAAGTGGATCCAACAAGGTGATATCAGCAAAGAGAAGGTACCCTACTCAACAAGCATGTATGGCAGCATGCTCTAAGACAGATGCTCTATGCTCTTCTCAGATTTCCTTAGCATAAATGATGCTAGTCTGGGACATTGATTCATGCAGACCTTGTCACTGAACCAGTCAATCTCAGAGTTATGCTTTTGGAGCCAGATGGACCTTAGTATCATGTCCTGCTTCCTCAAACTTGTGACAGCAAAGGTGGCACGTTCAGAGTAGGAACGGTAGCATAGCACCAGGTCCACCACTGAATGGATAGATCCAGCTTTATTAAGAGTGCCATCAATGTTGTAGACAGAGAGAGGTTGTGTGGTTAGTTGATGTTGCTTCACATAGTTGGCATCAATTAATAGCTCTGTTGAATCTGCTGAATGCTCATGGTCTCAATCTCCACATTCAAATGTAGAGAGTTAGACAAAGGCATGGACACCACAACATACCATTGGGGTAGGTGTCTCTTCCAATGTGGGAGAGAGAAGCATGGTGAACGAGAAGAGAGAGCACTGGCTGATCAAGTCTTTGATTGGCGGAGTGTCTTGTATGGCAGAGAGGGTGCTTACAGTTTTAGTTGTAGAATGATTAACAGAAGAGAGAGTATTGACAGATTTTACAGACAAACAGGCAAACTAATTAGCACCAGGCAGTGGAGGCATACAACTCATCCATCACCTGACTAAAAATCTACTTCCAGAAGGAGAGTAGTAGAATATTGTACCTCCTCAGAAGACATTCCTTTCGTAGTGTGTCTAGGAAAGGCTGCCAAAGTGCATTCTTTATAGCAAGAAGCTGCATCAGGAGCTCCTCCTGCTCCCCTGAAGACAAGTAAGGTACCTCCATCCCATCATCTGAAGGCAATAACATGCAAAGTGGCCTGCCTTTTTTCAGCAAAAACAGAGCAGGAAAGTCACCAAGTGTTAGTGAAAGGTGTCTACATCTATGAGGACCCTCTGGAAGAGGGGGTATGGAGGCAGTTGTACATGTGCTGCAAGAGGAGGAGAACATGCAAAAGAGGAGGCTGGGAATGTGGGATAAGATCGGAACAACTGGAAAGCAAGGGATCGGTGGCAGGGCATAGGATCAACGTAGTTTGTGTTTTAGTTCCATGAGCTGCCACTGATTCGAGCAACCTTGAACCAGGTCTTGATTAGCTTGTTCTTGAATTGTCCCTCTGCTAAATTGTCAATGTGCTCTATTAAGGTGAGTTGGAGGCCCTCACAAAAGGTAAAACAGAGCTGAAACCCATCAGGGTACCCTGCTTGCTTAACAAATGTGTGAAAGGAATCAATATACTCATTGAAGGAGTGCTTCTCTTGGCCATACTGGCTAAGGTCACAGAGAGATAGGGCAGCAACTCAAGCAGGGTTTAAAAGGAAAAACTCTGTCTAGAATTCAACCTCAAATGCCTCCCAGTTGGCAAAGGCATTGATGCCACCCTGACACCTGAAAACTCTTGATGTGTAGGTCAAGGCTCAGCCCACCTTCTTGTAAGACAAGGACCAGGCAATCTTGTGTTGAAGGCGTCACCACTCAGCTGAATATAGATGATGCAGGATTGGAGGAAGCATTCTCCTGCTGCACGATCACTATCATATGCATCAGAAAGTGCTAGACATGGGATTTTAGCATGTACCATGGCTGGTAGGATTGAACAGGTGGCAGGGGCCAGCCCTAATCATGCAGAGGGAGGTGGTGGATCTGTATTTGGAGGAAAGAGGTTCTCTAGGAGCATCTGGAGGGAGTTAGAGATGGTCATGATCATCTATGGCAGTCCAGCAAGTTCAGTAGTGTGAAGAGTGAGGGAGGCTTGAGTGGTCTGCACTTGGGCTTCTAGGGCAATTAAGTGGTTTCAAATTTTGTTCTCTAGGTCAGAGTCTGCAGAAGGGGTAGCTGGAGGTGCTGAATCAGACATAGAGAGCAATCAGGGGCTAGAATATAGTCCAGTGGAGGAGAGACCAGTAAAGGCAGAAAAAGCATTCCAGCAAGCTACAACGAGCTTGCAGACTGAAGTTAAAGACTTGTTCTGCTGTAAGGGCAACCTCTGGAGGCTGTGGTGCAATCACACAACTGGCAGAGGGAGATCCAAAGTCTATATTGAGTACTAAACAGATAGGTACATGCATGACTACACACCTGGCAGAGGAAGATCTCAAGAGAACGAGTCTAGGGATCCTCTATGCCAGGAGCAGCACTTCAGAAGTCACAGAAGCATGGGAACTAACTGTATAGTACATGTAAGCCACACAAAAACAAGAGACAGCCCTCAAAGAGGCATATCTCTAAAAATGATCAAACTTCAAAGATAGCTGTGAGCTGGCTATATGGTCCTTAAGGGTCAAATGAAGCTGACAGAACCAAGAAATGAGAAAAATGAAGGGAATAAAGGGGAAAATGGGACTCATAGAAGGAGAAATGAGAGTCCCTTGACACTGGCTATCTGTCAGTAATTTACCAATCTTTTGGTCCTTTCATACCTACATTGTCAATAAACAAGAGTATGTTATGCAGTATTTCAAGGCAAAGAATGTGTACAACATTGTTGTGAAAGATTGGAATTGAATCTGTCCAACCCATCAGAAGCATAACTAGTCAGAGAAGCATGCCAAATGAGGTTTGAAATGTTGTGAGGTCTTGAGAGAAAGGATCAATTAATCACTTATCTTAACTGACAAAAAGATAGAGGATAGCACTACAGATTCAGCTGGCAAACAATTTAGCAACATGATCTGAAAAAGGTGATACACCCAAATGACATATTGCAACACAGTTAAAAGGTTTGAGGCTATGAAATATATGTACCTTTCCATTCTGTTTCACCACACAAGACTATTGGGATTAGTAGACTAACTCGGATTTTGTCTCTGATACTTCTGCCTACTTCTTGTTCCAAGCCAAGCAGTATAAAGCAATTGTATTCAACCCAAGGTATATGTGGAATTGTTGGTATGATTACTGGTAGAAATAAATTAGTTCAAAAGGTGCCTCTTTTGATGTCATCCCAAGCAAAGACCTGATTCTGTTTGCAGACTAAATCAATGAGTATATTTAGTTCCTCTGTAGAAAAAAAACCAGTGTCATGCTGTTTTTGGAATACATCTTATCAATTGGTAGTGAATCAGGGTGAGGATCCAAAGTAAAAATGTCTTTAAGCCAGCCAGTAATAATGGTTCATTCGATTCAAAAGTCTTCAGGCATGCTAGCTTTGATTGGTTTTATTTTAAGAGCAATTGGCTTGTATTTCTTATTTATCTGGACTCCTTTCTTCTTTCGAAGAATGGGCCTTGTTTGTTTGATGATTACAATATCAACAGTTTTGCCATGTGAGGGTAGAAACACATGACTCAACTCAACTTCACAACACTAATAAGATATTCATAGACTGTGGAGCTCAAAGGCTTTGTGCCAGGATATTGCTACCATCAAGGATTGATCCATTGCTCTCTGGGTCAGTTGGGTTTACTTTATATTGAGAGACATTCCAGTACTCTCCCAACATATATATCTGACTTTTTTCTATCATGTAATCACTCACACCACTCTACTTATCTCAGTCATCTCAATTTACATCATGATATTGAATGACCTTAAAACCTCTGCAATGCTTCTATAGACAATGGATAAATACAATGGTAAAATGGTGTCAGTGAATGTATTGATCTGCAATCCATAGAATCTCTTTTGATATTGTTTTGTTTCAGAACTTGCCTCAGAACTTGCTCAGCACCATGTATCGTGTTAGTAATATTAAAGCAACCCCAAGCATTATCATAGACCCTCAAAGAAGGTATGTCAGTATACAGTTGTGCACCATAGTAGATACTCTACCTGCATAATAGCCTACCACCTCAAACCCTCTAGACACTGTATTGATTACACCAGATATAGATGGACCAGCAAGTGCATCCAATGAAAATATACTCATGAATATGCCAACTTGGCACCCCAGGTCATGTGTAGCACCTAGGTCCATGATTGGATTAAACATCAAGGAAACATATGTGCCTGATGAGAATCTAAGATGTTGTGAGTGAAAAATGGGTAAAATGTTCTGACACAGTGTGTTAACCCATATATAATAACCACAGTTATGAGCGCCGCTTGGCCTCTGGCGAATGGCCATGAATATGTTATGATCTTTGCAGTAGCTGTTAAAAGAATCATGATGTTCACTGAACCTAGATAGATTACCAGTTAGAATAATAGGAAAATATGTATAGCAAAGAGCAGTACCACATCAATCTGACAGTAAACCAGAGGTCAGTTGTCCAAATAGTGAGCTTGCATTTACTACCAACAACAGATAGAAAGAGAGAGACTTAGATATACCCAGTTCTAAAGCACTGACACTGATGTAAGTCGAGACTGAGTAGAGCATCATCTGCAAGATCGTAGAGCAAAGAATTGGCACTCACTGGTGTAGATCCCAAAATATGTGAAGAATGCGTGTGAAGGGAGCATATGTAAAGGCATGCACATTTAGCAAGCCACCAAGAGCTTTGATGGGTGGTAAACGCCGTTCTATTGTCTTTAGTCAGGTGAACATGAGAGAAGGCACATATCGAAGTGTAATGACAATCACTGACCAAATTAGCGATTCCAAGACCCACAATGAGGATGAAACCAATGACCCTCATAGTCCACTGGAATCTAGAAGGTACAAAAGTCCATGAGACATGAAGTTGGGAATCAAAAGGGTATTCAACTGCACCCTACTGCAATGATAAGGTTCCTTATGGTGATAGGTAGCAGTGTCCCGCCTATTGAAGCTCCCACTGCTATCCATCCCATCGCCAATCCACACCTCCGGGAGAACCAATGTCCATTTACAGCAGTTGTTGGAGCAAAAATACCTCCCAAGGAAATCTATAGATGTTTATGACACATCAATTACGAGAACAGCGTAGTAAGCAACTCACTCCAATGATGATACCTTGACAAATGACAAATTGCCAATATTGTGTACAGTATTTGGTATAGGAGAGAGTCTTGTGCATACATAGAACTTGACTTGGGAGCTTGCACCACTCCACACTGATCTGTGTATCAAAGGGTGGCTTTGTGATTGTCAAAGTGTCTCTTGGGGACTTTCCACCTTAATAACTGACATTTTGAAGTCAACAGTGACAAAACAAAAGTGCCCATGCCTTAGGTGACAGGTGTGAACAATGGGAGGATACATACATCAAAAACGCGTTGCACATTGCCTAGAAATAAAAGGGCCAAACATGAATGATTGGCAGAGCCAGCATGATGGAAAAGTTAAAAAACGTACCCCAAATAATACCAGCCATGCACGCAAACCTCCATCTGGGAAACCTGGATTAAGGTGTGATGCTGAAGTATCTGCTATTTTCTTCTCCTTCTCCTTTTTTGTCTTGCTGTCAATGTACTGTTTGTTGCATGGATGTTCATAGATTGTCTCAATACCATGTACGTTGTTGTCATGCACTGGTGTCGATACGCGAGCCAATCTTTTGCCGGAACGTGAATCCAATTGTGGCTCTCTGGTCGTGGAGTTCGGCATCCTAATCTGGAAAATAAGAGTTGGGTTTGTCCACCGTCATGTATACGTCGAATTGCTGACTCGGAATACTGATTCAAGGGATATTAAAGTAAAGAGGGGAGAGGAAGGGAAGATGGGCTGACTTGATAAGTAGATTATCCAGACCAAGAGCTACAAGCAACTCAGAGCAACCATAAATAAACATGGATGAGAGGGACGGACTACTATTATTGTCTTCCTTACATTAGTGGAGACATGCTCAAAATTGATTCTAGAACTCATGTGAGAGTTGCTTGTGAACAATGGCTTCCTATCAGGAAAGGTGCTGATAGGGTGGATTGGAAGCTATGTGTGTGTCATACAAAGAAGGAAGCAAGGAACTGTGCTCTTGATCTGGTTTTTAATTGTGGGAGAGGGAGACAAAGATCTTGAGGGAGTCCTAGTCACCATCTGTGGCTGATCTGTGGTTTCAATCCAGATAACTTCAAAGTTTAAGATTGGTCTTGGTCAATGACAGAGAAACAGATCACACTATGTACAAAGGCCTCCAAGGAATCTGGGTTTGGGTACCTATGCGGCAAAGGAGAATAGTACAGGTAAGACAGAGAAGAATCACAGAGAGTTGAAGAGGAAATAGTATACTACTATGCATCTTGTGTACAACAGTAGATAAGATTAGTTTTGCTGAGAGTCGAGACTTATTCAGGGAGGCCGGTTCTCTGATCCGATTGATGATGAAATAACCTCAGAAAAACGGATGTGTGGCCAAGCAAGATTGGATAATCTGTTGCAGCTTGAGAACCAATCAGTCATAAGTTGACTATTTTGTATGGAAGGTACACATGTTCAACGTTGATCGGCAGTTTGGCCAGGTCTTGGGATACTTAGACTCCTAGAGATGCGGCCACAGGGGCGCAGAAAGCTCAGTCAGGCATGATGATGGGGAGAAGATCAAAGGGAGTTCAGGTTTGCGTGTTCCTGTGGGTCCAGACGTGAAGGTGCTGGCGCTTGTGCATATGGAAGGATATTTGGAGCTCTCTCCAGAGTCGGAAAGGACGAGAAAGGGGAGGTTTTCCTGGCCATGGCGGGGTATGGGTTGTACAATGGCTATCGAGATAGGTGCTGATTAGTGATGTGCCTGGCCTGGCTTCAGGCCCCCAGCCAAGCCAAGCCAGGCCTTTTTAAGCCAAGCCAAGCCAGGCCAGAGGAGTTGGCCTGGTAAGGGCTTTGGCCTGGCTCATGACATTGAAAAGCCAAAGCCAGGGGCCCAGGCCAAGGCTTTCAGGGTGTGACTTGTACTTCAGCAATATTCATACATTTATGATTAATAAATCACCTTACAGGTTAAACAACATTTTAGAAGGTAACAAGATATGCATAAAGAAGCTGAATGAGGAGGAATGAGCTTTGAATAGTGCTGAGCAATTTGTTAATAAACCTTCTCACAATATGGACTTGACTTTTTTGGCCTGTATCTAGCTTATAACATACTCAGAGAGCACTCAGTAAGCTGTTTTGTCTTAAGTGAGTTACAATTATGGCTTA
>JAGGAX010025288.1:0-10277 GCA_017657335.1 Termitomyces titanicus | reverse complement strand
CGTGACAAAAGTTTTGCAACTCCCTGTTTTTGGCACCTGGCCCTCCGGCTTCCTTCCGACAGGGGTACAAAACACCTTACCAGGAAACTAACTTTATAAATCTCTAAAGGACATACTAGACTGCTAATTTGCGAACGATGCAACTCCCAGTTGGTGATAGTATGGGCCGTTGCAAGCATGGCATGTCCGAGATCTAGGTCATAGATAGCTTGGTTATATGATAACAATTTGTAATTAAATGAATACTTCAGCCAGCTTCCTCGCAATTCTTGCCTCCGCCTTCTCCTCTTCTTCACAAATATGCATGTCAAACAGACATTCAGCTTCCAGTATCTTGGTTAGCAAGTTCGATGGGGATAGAGTTACAAATGAAGGACTTTATTACACCCGAGCAGCTTCCAAGGACGGCGCGTAAGTCTGATTCAGTCGAAGCGCCATCTGGGATAAACGCGGTGATATATGTACCATAGAGCAAGTCATACTTGCCCTCTGTGCCTTGAGCTATCTCAAGTGCTTGTATGGCCTCCAGTGGTAACTCGCAGCAGTTGCCTAGGACAGGAGTGCTTGAGTCTATTTTACCCCAATAGGACACAGTCAAGTTGTTGTAGGATAATGGCTATGGTGCCTTATTGGTCAGAACAATGAGCATCCTGGCCCTTGACGTCAGCACGTGTTGTTACCTGTATTGACATAGGCTGTTCGCAGTGGAGGCCTAATAAGGCATAAAACATGTTGGCAAGATTTGACCTGAAAAACACTTCTTGATCCTTAACTCCCTTTTGGGGTCCTGGCAGTTTTGAGTTCATAGGTAGCGTAAATCAACTTCTTCCATGCCTATCAGCATTATTAGCTCTCAGGCATCTATCTAGCTTCCATTTTGTCTCTGCTTTTTCTCTGTTATCTCTCCAGGACAATGCCTTCCACCACGAGGGCAGCATCTCGACTACCGCTCAGCAGTCCCATCCAAGCCGGGACCCCTGAACCCCAGGTGAGAACTGGATCGGGGCTGGTCTGGTGATACATATACAACATTATTCGTATTTGTTTCTGATCCAGAAGAGGCCTGAAATTTGCCGCTTTTCCAGATCCTCTTACAGTAGGTTCTGGTGACATTTGTTGTGCATCTGGGCATATTTCTGTATTCAAATGGTATCAAATGGTCTCATTTGGTCTGTTCTGAAAGCAACCAAATTCTATTTTTTATCATATTACAGTTTTGGATCTGCTGCTGTCTGTAGACTACTGATACAATCTGATTCTGTCCCTTGATTATTTTTGCCCATATTCTGAAGATCGACTAAGTCAGATAAGGCTGAAAATTCAATGTGACATACCTTAGAAGTTCTGCCAGTTCTTGTCAGAGGTGTTAGATTAAGTCGGCATGGCCTGGGTGGGCATTTTGGTGGCCTGGATTCCCTTCTTCTGCACCTTTGTTTGTTCTTTCAAAAGTTGCTGGTATTTCTGTGTGATTCGGCCAATAAGTATTGCACATAAAAGTAGGTCAGTATGACATACCTCTTTTGTTGCGGCAACACATCTTTTCTAGATGGTGGCAAACTCTTCCTCCATCACTTTGGGATGGGAGGCAAGGTAGTCAATTAGATACAGATTACTGTGCAAGAACATTTTAGTATATTTATGAGACCTAATCTGATTCCTTACTGAGCTGTTATAACACCTTCCTTTGCCTTGAGCTGCTTTGTGTTAATTTTCTTTCAGCTGGAGGGGCTGTTGCAGGAATTGAGATGGGCAAGGGCAGTATTTTTCATAGAGGATGTT
This sequence comes from Termitomyces titanicus, assembly GCA_017657335.1. Lineage (NCBI taxonomy): Eukaryota > Fungi > Basidiomycota > Agaricomycetes > Agaricales > Lyophyllaceae > Termitomyces > Termitomyces titanicus. The sequence continues at coordinate 8,498 of JAGGAX010025288.1, read as the reverse complement.
AACAGTTTATGTTGCTGGTAGAAGAAAACCTACAAAGTGTTTAAAATCAGATGAGGCTTTGGCCAATGTAGACAGGGTGGCCCTGAAGCAGAAGTTGTATTGATCATTGAGGTGGTTGCTGGTGCCTGCACTGGCTGGGCTGAAGTCAGTGTCTGCAATGGCTGGGCCAAAGTTGGGGCATGTGATGACTGGACCAAAGTCGGTGTCTGTGATGGCTGGGCCAAAGTTGGGGTGTGTGGTGGCTGGGTCAAAGTCAAGGTGGGTGATGGCTAAGTCAGTGCCTGCAACAGCTGGGCCAAAGCCAGAGTGTGCAATAACTGGGCTGAAGTTGGTGCCTACAATGGTGGCTGGGCCAAAATCCATGTCTGTGATGGCTGGGCAGCAGTTGGAGCTGTTGAAACCCTATATTCACACCTGACAGCGTGTAAGTATAAACCTCAACACAATGTATATGATTGAGTGAGAACTACCATACCTGACAGCGTGTAAGTATAAACTAGTATACATTGTCAGTATGTACGTTATTGTGAATGCAGTACTATGAACTCACCCTCAACACAATGTATATGATTGAGTGAGGGTGTGTATAAACTAAGTTGGCATATATATATGTTGTCTGTAACAATGGGGAGAATGTGACCACAGGGTCGATAACAAGACAAGGCCATAGGGCCAATGCAAGACAATGGGAGTGTGGTATTGAGTGATTGATGCGCCACGCCAAGGTTGAGGTTGATGGTTGCATCAGGGATGCCAACACTCCTCCTCAACCAGAAACCTCACCGAGATTATTGTAGGCTCCTCCTTGCATGTAGTCATGGCATTATTGGAGACCAAGGAGGGCGTGTAGTCGGATGAAGAGGGGTGCAGCGAGCGCCTTGGTAAAGAGGTCGGCGACATTGTGTTTTGTGTTGATATAACAGATAGTAATTTTGTTGAGATGGATGCATTCGCGAAGGAAGTGATACTTGATATCCATGTGTTTGACTCTTGCCTAGAGCGTGGGGTCTTTGGAAAGGTTAATAGTGGCATTATTATCACATAGTATGGGTGTGGGCATTGAGGTAACGATATATCCAATGCCCCCCAGTAGAGCTCATAGCCAGATACATTCTTGAGCGCTCTCAAAGGCAGCCATGTACTCTGCTTTGTAATAGGATGCCACAACAGACTTTTGTTTTTGTGCTGCCAAAGATACTAGGCCGGAGCTGAGACTCCAGGCCTAGCTGCCAATGCTCCTGCAGGTGTCAGGACAGTTAGCCCAGTCTGAGTCAGTAAAGCCAGTGAGGTTCACTAGCCCATCTGTTCCCTCTAGGACCAATTTGAGGTCCCAAGTTCCTTTTAGGTATCTGACAAGGCAGACAGCCGCTTTCCAGTGAATTGTAGTGTAGGAGTCAACAAACTGAGTTAGCTGTTGAACGGCATATGCAATGTCTGGCCAAGTAGAGATGGCAATGTATAGTAGGCAACCTACCAGTGATCTGTAGGGAGTTTTCTGGAGGATTGCAGCCTTGTTAGAGTCTATGGATGATTTGTTGGCTTGCCTAAGCTTCAATCCTGGCTCCATGGGTAGCAATAGCGGTGCAGCTTGTGACTGACCAAATTGTGAAATGACTTTGTCAATTAGAACAGTTTGAGATAGCTTGATGAGTTGATTCCTCGGTCCCATTCAACTCCAATGCCCACAACAAATTTGGGTATTCCAAGGTTGGAGATTGTCCATACCATTTGTAATTGGTCTTTAAATTGATCGTTCTCTGCTCTGCTTCTTGCAATAGACAAGAAGTTGTCAACATGTACCACCGCTATGACTGTGCCTGTGTCTGACTTCCAATAATACACGCATAATTTGCAGGGGAGGCGAGTGAATCCCCATGACAGCATATTGTCATTCAGTGTGCAATTCCAAATCCTACCGGCTTGCTTCATACCATAGAGCCCATGCATTAGACACCACACCCAGTTCTCCTTGCCCTCTCCTCAAACCCTTCAGGTTGTTCCATATACTGAACCTCATCCTCCGGCAATAGGCTGTACAGAAATGCGGTCTTAACGTCTATTTGTGTAGTGTCCCAGCCTTGTGCTGCGGCAAGGTGGAGTAGTACTCGCCACGACTCCATGCATGCTGTTGGTGAGGTGGTCTTGGCATAGTCCCTCCCATATATCTGTTATCTGTAGGAGTGTTGCCTGGTGCAGGTCCTTGTACCACTGCCATGTTTTGGCATTTTTCTGATCTTGCTGCTTGCAACCACCCATCCACCTCACGTGATTCCTGGACTGCACGTTCTACACGGCTTGGAGGTGGATTTTTGGGATTTGTTTTGGCTGTGGGAATGGGGATGCAAGCTGATTGACAAGGGCCTGCTAGTGCATTTGCCCCAATTGGTGGTTGGCTGTCATGTGGATCTGGTTGGGGCTCCTGGTGATGAGCAGGTCCAATCACGTTATTGTTGTTGTTGTTGTCTACAGCAAACAGGGTGTTTGAGGATGTGTTTTTTACCTGATTGATTGTTGTGGGCTCAGGGGTCCGGTCTATGTCTGTGGTCGGTGGTATATTCAGTGTGATGGGGTGTCCATCTCGTTGTTCCAGTAACCGTACATGATACAACTCATAGATTTTTTGTGTTTGCGGGTTGTAGCATCAGTATGCTTTTGAGTTTTGCGCATACCCAATGAGTACACATTCAATTCCTCTTGCATTAAGTTTGGGATTGTGTTGGTTCAAGATGAGGATGAATGCGCAACAACTGATCTCTTGCATGTTTGAGTAGTCGGGTGTGCGTTGATGCCATAGCTCAAACAGGGTTTTTCCATTGAGTGATTTGGTCAAGGTCTTTGCATGCAGGTGCGCTGCTGTCAGATAGAACTCGTCTAAGAGGTATCTGGGGCATTTCAAGGCTAGTCTCATTGTTCTGGCTTTATCTTGTAACATTCTGTGCATGCGTTAAACTCTTCCCATGTGTTCCGAGGTGTATGGCACTCCAAATTTGTGCTTAGTTCCTGCTGATGCTAGCCAGGATTCCATCTGATTACTCTTCAGTTCTCCATTGTGACCTGTGCAATATATACCAATCTTTTTGCCAGTTTCTACCAGGCTTGCAGGGCCAGGAATGCGTTGTTCTTAGATTTAAGGGGAATACTCCAGGTCATATTGGTATGGTCGTCAACCAGGTCCATTATATATCTATTGTATATATCTATTGCCAGTATGCAACTGAACATTCATCAGCCCTGCCAGATCTATCCAGACTATTTTCAACCTCTCACTTGCTCAATGTCCCTCCTCTCGTACTTTGGGGATGGATGATTTGGTCTGTTTTCCCAAAATGCAGAGGTCACATTTTGGCTGAGCGGGGAGAGGTGCGGATGGCATACCTGGAAGTAGACTAGCGTGTGCCATTGTAGCAATAACTTGATAGTTGGCATGTCCTAGCCAGGTATCAAGGCTGACTGGATTGTACACGGCAAGTGCGTGTTCAGCAAGCGCTGCTTGGAGCTCCAGCATATACAGACGTCTGCCTGGAATAAGGGGTCCTGAGGCTAAGAGAGTGCCACTGTTTTTGTCAAAGATTGTTACACCAGTATGCCTGAATGTGATTTCAGCGTTCATCCCAGCAAGCAGTGCCGAGACAAAGATTAGTTGGACTGTAGAGTTGGGAATGTACAATGTGTTTTTGAGTACAATTTCTACCTTATCCTGTACGTGGAGTCAAATTTGTCCAATGCCTACGGCTTTGATGGATGACCCTTCTACACCTTTGACAGATTGCGGACAAATGGGTACAAGTGTGACAAAATCTTGTGCATATGGGGATATGTGGACAGTTGCGCCTAGACCAGTGGGCGTTTAGTTTAGCAGGATGGATGTGCGGATATGCGGTGTCGGTGGGTAACATGGTGGTGAGCGCTGTAGCAGGGGAGACAGATGCCATGGCATAGATTTGTCCAGTAGAGGAGAACAAAGAGCCCTATGTATGGCATGTGGAGACAAAAGGAGACATGCTGATAAGATAATCAATTGTAGATCAGGGTCCACGAATGTGAAGGATGTGAAGAGTGGTGCGCAAGAAAGGGTTCTAGCATTGTCACCTTGAAGTGTATGGCAGCAAAGTCCCATAACCTGTTGGAACCCTATATTCACACCTGACAGCATGTAAGTATAAACCTCAACACAATGTATATGATTCTGACAGCGTGTAAGTATAAACTAGTATACGTTGTCAGTATGTATGTTATCATGAATGCAGTACTACGAACTCACCCTCAACACAATGTATATGATTGAGTGAGGGTGTGTATAAACTAAGTTGGCATATATCTATGTTGTCTGTAACAATGGGGAGAATGTGACCACAGGGTCAATAACAAGACAAGGCTATAGGGCCAATGCGAGACAATGGGAGTGTGGTATTGAGTGATTGATGCACCATGCTGAGGTCAAGGTTGATGGTTGCATCAGGGATGCCAACAGGAGCATGTGATGGCTGGGCCAATATGGGAGGTTGTGATGGCTGGGCAGCAGTTGAGGCTGTTGAGAGAGGTGGAGCTGTTGAGAAAAATGATGAGGTGATTGGAGGGCAGCATCAGCACAAGTATTAGCAGCAGTTTATAGCAATGCACCTTTGAGCCCATCATCCTTAACTTCAAACACTGGAACACCACATAGAGGGGAGGATGTGCGCTTTTGCTTTCTTGGCTTCCATTTATTGCTGGAGTTGTCATGGTCTTTGAAGAGTTGTTTACCTATAAAGATGGTCTCAGTCATGGCAAGAAATTAAATGTAAGCTTACTTGTAGTCTTCTCTTCATCATGATCTTGATGGTTCTGCATCCAGTCTAGGTACTTAGTCATTGCATAGCACTCAACCTTCCAATAGGTATCTGCCAATAGAAGTTCTGGGTATCTTGTAAGCATAGTCTGGTAAAAAAAGTCCTGTGCCATCTGCATCTTCTTTTTCCAGAACGTTGGTCCTCCTCAATTCTTCGCTTTTTCAAACCAAGCTCACCACTTGGACTCCTCCCAGAATGGTACATCTGTATGACTATCTCAGTGTTCAGTTTGAGGGAGCTTTTTGGTTGGCACTTGGAGACTTGGAGCTAGCCTTGGTGAATGCATATGATGTGTACATGACTGAGGTGTCCACGTTGAGTGTGATTTTGATGACATTGACATTTTGATAGTTATATGCGCTTATAATCTCCTGATATGCTGTGTTTCCAGCGCTGATAAGGTCAGCATGGGTAGCATTGGCAACATTTATGCAGGTCAGGGGGTGGAATAGGCTATATTGAAGTAGTTAATATAGAAATACAGATTAAAAAATAACTTACTTCAAACGGTTTAAAGTCCAAGTTGTTTGTGATCCTAGAAGTCGGCTAGCAATTTTGATAGTCATTTGATCAGGTGGCTGAGATGATATCTTTACTAAGTAAAAGGAACTCACTTTAGAGGATTTAAAATCATTATATGTGGTCCATGAATCTAACTACAAAAGATTAGAGAAAAGTCAATAATTGTATACTTGAAGTTATCAAAAGATATACTTACAGCATATTGGGACTGTTTCGCATTGAAGGAGTTTGAGAAATTAGGCATAGCAAGTGAATGGAAAGAAAAACCAAAGTCAGAGCTAGAAGACATGAAAGCAATCATGATGGTACAAGACAAATGACAAGAAGCGTGACTTTGGACAAATTTAGTTATTGTCCACATGACATGACTCTGGTTGAGAATGACATCAATGATATACAATGCATGTTCATGCTCAAAATTTTGAACTCATCACTTTGTCTATATATAACAAAGCAATAATGTTAACATCTTATGGTTCCATTTGACCTGAGTACCAAGTACTGGCATAGGTTGCATTGACACAGGTGAAAGGATATTGGATGCAGAGATTGCCTGTAATCCATCTGAACCTTGATTCATGCATGCCCAAATTATCTGAAATGACTCATAGAAATGAGGGTCTGGGAGTGAATAGACTGAAACAAGTGCCCATGGTTCCAGTTCCTCAGAGTCAGAGTCAGAGTCAGTTTCTATACTGACATAAAAATAAAATTGAACTTCAGCATAAGTGATCTCCCCATTCAAATTGATCTACAAAGAATAGTTTGGCTACAAGAATGAATCTTGTTTTATTGAGTACTCACCTTGACATTTTGACTGATTCTTATAGGATCTGTCTGGTTCTCATCATTAAAGATACTTTGTGCAATTTGACCATTTGGCAAATGGATGCGACCTCAGCGTCTTATAGCAGATAATTCTGAAAATGAATTTGACATCACAGCCTGCTCTGCAATATTTGTAAGATCCTTAAATTTGCAAGGATATTTGTCTTGACGTTGTAATAAGACTGGCTTGTTCTGGACAAAGATTTACATGGGCATTAAAAGACCAGTAGCTTTGCAATTGCATTCATAGGCAGCTTGATCTTCTGATTCAATGAGTATATGAAGATTTTGTGTGTACATATTAACAGATGGTGGCTCTAATTCTTGAATGTTGATTTCAGGATGATTGCAGTCATGAACTGTAGAATTGTTAGGTCTGAGATGTGCAGCAAAGTAATGTCCACTATTAGGTTTATGGTGTCCTTTCATGCCACATCCAAGACGGCAACCCTGTGCTCCATGGTGACCAACATGGCCATCTAGTTCTGTGATACCTATAGCATCTGCAGTTCCAAGAGCAAACAAAATATGAGACTGGATGACACTCTGTGATTTAGCATCCCATACAGGTAGCCCTTGACCATTATTTTCACATTGAAGAGCTGATAGGTGATATAGTGTTTAAAAACTGTATGAGTCAACAATCTTGGGTTTATTTGGCCCAGGAATTGTAAAGAGCACAAGTACTTTCTTTTCTTTGAATTGCAAATTATATGCATAGTTTTCAATTTTTCCAATCCCTATCCAGGTGTCAGATTCCTTGCTCTGGTAAAGTTGTACACACTGGGTGCAAGAAACAATGTTTTCTGCCAAAACAATGTAAAAACATTGTAAAAATAATCCTAATAATTTTAAAATTCTATTTCAATCTTTGTGGCCAAGTTATTGTAAATTGACTCTACAATGGTATTTTAGCAGTCCATACAATAAAATATTGGAAGAAATTAAGTAAGGAGTTATGAAATCCATTCATTTCTTTTAACATTTTTTAATATTTATTAATTTGTTTTGATATTTGAAAAAGAAATGAACAAGTATTATGATTTCTTCCTTAGTTTCTTTCAAGATTCTATTGGACAGACCATTGAAATACTATTGTGGAGTCAATTTACAATAACTTGGCTACAAAGATTGAAATAGAATTTTAAAATTATTAGGATTATTTTTACAATGTTTTTACATTGTTTCCTGCACCCAGTGACACCATCAAGAGACATTGATATCATAGTATCTTTGCTGGTAATTTGAATATGATCAGCAAATTCAACAAAGTCACTTCCACAGATAATGTCATCATAGATCATATCACTGTCATTTTCAAGATTGTTAAGTAGCTCCATTACATCTGAAATTTTTTGCTCAAGATAGCACATTTCTTCAGCTCCTTTTGTAGACTGGCACAGTGTCTGAATCTGTGGCCCAAGAGGGAATGTAGATGCCTGCTGTCAAGGTACTTTTTTCAGCAAGCTGTTCAGGATCATAGCATGGTTCATGGCATATGCTACATGCATCAAGCTCAGCAAAAGGACCAGTAAATACATGATATGATATAATACACATGTCATCCATGATTGGAACAATACCACTAGCATGAGCAATGAGTTGCTTGACTTTGTGAAATGGAAGCATTTGGCATGTGTGAGAGTATGAAGAATAGCTTTATGACACTGATTATAGAGGGTGTCCTTGTCAAGCCTATCATGATCATTTCAGCATCTGCAGAGCATCCTGTATCACATAGTCAGCCTGAGAATAAAATAGGGTTCCTCTGATCTATTTCTGGAAGTTCACAATGGTTATACAGAGTCCTTACTGATGCAGAGGCACCATGGCAGGTTGTACAGTAGCAAGGCTTTTGATTTGGGGTGGACATGACTGTCAAGGGACCTTCATTCTCCCTCTACATGTCACATTTTTCCCTTTGTTCCCTTTATTTTTTCCTTTTCTCTGTTATTTTCCCCATTTACCTGTTCTGCTCTCTCCATTCGACCCCAGTCTATCTGTTCCCACTTCAGAGCATCAAGAACGCTTGATGTTTAGTCAGCAATGAGCGTTCTTAATGGCCCACAGCTATTTCCGGAGTTTTGATCATTTTCAGAGATATGCCCCTTTTGGGGCTGTCTCTTGTTTTTGTGTGGCTTATGTGTACTGTACAGTTAGTTCCCACGCTTCTGCTACCTCTGAAGCGTTGCTCTGGCATAGGGGATCCCCAGACTTGTTCTCTTTGGATCTCCCTCTGCCAGGTGTGTAGTTATACATGTACCTACCTGTACAGTACTCAATATAGACTTTGGATCTCCCTCTGCCAGTTGTGTGATT
>JAGGAX010025287.1:0-10333 GCA_017657335.1 Termitomyces titanicus | reverse complement strand
TTTGCCCTGGCCTGAAGCGCCAGCACTGTGTCGTCAGGAGGGTTTTTGATGGGGTTGCCTTGAGCGTCATACACCGCTGTAGGCAGGTACTGAGCTAGCAGGGCGTAGGTGATGTGGGAGCTTGGGTTTGTGGTGTTCGCATTTGCCAGGTTTGCCGCTGGGGTGCCTGAGTTGGCGTTGATCGATGCCAGAGCACTTTCTTGGTTCCTGAAGTTTGCAGGGAATTGGCCTTCCTTTCCCCTGCCCTTCCAGTAACAGTTCGGCATCATATGTCCGGTGTGTCCACAGTTAGGGTTTGTGCAAATCAATTTGGGCTTTTGGGGTTTTGTGATTGCTTGGAGTGCAGTTACTGACGCTTTTTCCAGCTTTTGGGCTTTGATCCGTTCCCAGCGGACCATTAGGCCGGCAATGAGCATTGCCGATGTGGTGGTGGCATAGAGACTTGATACAATCATGTTCCAGGATTCTGGGAGGGATCTTATAACGATCAACCTAAAAGTTGTGTCCGTGATTACCGCCCCCTTTTTGACCACTTTGTTCCACTTGGTGCAAAGCGTTTTGATGTGTTCCTGGAAATCGGCACCCTCTCCAAGCTTAGTGGTGCAAAGATCGTTCTCTGCTCCTGTTGCCGCTTGGTCTGAGGCTATCCCATACATGTTGGTGAGTGATCTCCACGCCTGGGCGGCCGTCCCATTCATTTTTACCCCTAATCCAATAGGGGTCTTACAGTTTGTCATAATCAGGCTGATGGTCCAGGCATCTTGGCTATCCCACTCTTCAGCCGACAGATTTGCAGAGTACCAGGGGGTAGGGTCTGCTGGGAGAGGTACTGTGTCTGGGCTTTTAGGGGAGGTGTTTTTTCCGGGTTCAGGTCCCAGGATTGTTCCTTCGAGGTATCCACAAGCGCCATGAGATCATGCTGCGATGAGGACCCTGTCCCTGAAGCTCGTGTAGTTTGTTCCGTCAAAACTGTTGTTCCTCAGTGAATGTTGGTGGGTTGTGTGCGGAAGTGTTTGACATTTTTGTGTCGTGTGTGTTTCAAAATTTTTTATGAGCCACCAAATAAATTTTCTTTCATGTCCGAAGATTGTTTACAGCATGAAGTGGGCAGACGGGGTCAATAACCTGTAGACAATACACAAGATTAGATCCTCAGAGTCGGACATGAAGGTGACAATGGCTGTATTATACCTGTAGACTATACACAAGATTAGATCTACCAGGTATCGTAAGTTATATGTATTGGTAAGTAGAAATGAGGTAAAGCTCACCCTCAGAGTCGGACACAAAGGTGACGACAGCTGAGGGGAGAGGATCTGTGTATACTAAGTTATAGTGATAAGAAAAATAAGGTTTAAGCAAAGAATAGCAAACAAGAGAAAAGCGTGCACGTGTGGCATGAGGTATGTCCAGAAAAGGAAAATAGCCAAAGTCAGACTAGCACGAGTCACTAATCATGATGCAGGGATGTCCACTCTCAACACAGGTATCCTGGAGGCTTGTCTCACGCTCCCAGCCCCTCCTCTGGTATGTTCCCTGGTTCCAGCAGCACCAATGCACCCCCCTCCATGCCCTCTTTCTTTTGCTAGGAGTGCCCATGACATTGACGCCTCTGTACTTCTCACTTGTGACTTGTACCATTGCAGCATTCAAAACCCTGTACACTGAAGTGCCCCACAAAACCAACGATCCACTATTGAAACAGACAAACAGGAAGCCCTCTCCTACTCCTACTTTGTTGACACAATCTGGAACGCACTCTCTCAGGCAGGCTTTGACCCCAAGCAGTATGCAGGACACAGCTTCAGACATGGTGCAGCCTCAGCTGCCACTGCTGCTGGCTATTTGGATTATGAGATCCAGCTCTTGGGATGGTGGCGCAGCAACTCCTATAAGCTTTATATTGAAAACAATCTCAACAGAATTTTCCACCTTTCTTGCCCACTCTCACCTTGTCCTTTTTGAACCTCCAGCTCTTTGAGACCACCATTTGCTGGCAGAGTAATATATTACCTGCCTGTAATCACAGTATTTAGCATAATATATTAATGACTCTCACTTGGAGTAGGGACTGATATATTATTGACTTGTGGATTCATGTGAGCTCTAATCACTTTACATGGTTACTGGCCAACTATCTAGGAACGTTCTAATAACTGACTATGCTATGATACACGATGTCAAGCATGTATTGTGTGCGCCTCCCCTGACATATCCCCAACTCCCCTGACACATTTCCTAATTCTCAGGCACCAACTTTACCCTGTCATGCCCTTTGTTGTGATTGTTAAGAAATCTGGTTGAGCTCTTCTTTTATTAATGGACAGGTATTCTTTTATGCTCATATGTATTTTTGTGTATGTATATTTCTGCACTCATCTATGTCAACCAAAGAAAACATAGAAATTTGTTTATATGATAGATGTTGAAACCGTAAAATACAAAATTGTGACATTATGTGAAGAAATACTTCTCTCCTTACCATACACTAAAATGTATGAGGTGGAAGGGTAGGTCTATGAACGTATGGGTAAATTTGGAAGCATGCAGGGTCTGCAAGCATGTTGGTCTGTGAGCATGTGAGGTCTAGGAGTATGCAGGGTCTGGGAGTGTGCAGGGGTCTCATACATCTGCAAGCGTTGTACATACAGCCACAAGCATTTGCAAACTTATGTGCAGGACTTTGAGTATTGCACACCTGCAAGTTCACACATGATTCTTTGAGTGGAGAAGAGCATGCAGGGCCTGAGCACATGGGGTCTGAGCATGCAGGGGTGTGGGGTCTGAGCATCTGCTGTCATGAGCGTTGCGCATCTGGAAGCATGTGGGTGGGACACTGAGCATTGTGCATCTACAAGCACATGTACATAGATAGCATAGTGAGTATTCTAGAGAGAATGGTTGAACAAAGTTCTGGACAAGAATCAACCTTTGACAACCTCTGTGAATACAGAGACAAATGACCAGAAATAGCCAAGTGGTGCTTTTGCAATTATTGTCAATGCAATAGAGCATGGTACATTGAAGAAATTGCATACTTTAAGTGATAAATTGTCAACTTGGACTTATGAGAAGACATTTAGAAAGAAAAAAGTGGCTGAAATAAACTCCCTAGAGTTTTTGTCAGACGGAACCTAATATCGAGCATAATCCCGCTTGTATTTTGTGTAAGTACCTCAGGACATGTTCCAATGTTGAATTGTTCCATGAGTGGGAAAGACCTGTAAAGGACTCAAAGACATTTACTAGAAGTGCTTATTGTATACATACAACTTGTAGTTAGTCTTCATCATGATTGACCAGCAGCACCATGGCTTAATGGGAAACCAGACATTCCTGCTTGCATTATCATGTGAGAATTCTGTGCAATTAAGTGCCCATAGGTTATGCAGGCTATGCAGGCTAATTCATAGGCATTTACGTCATTGTACACCAAGAACAGATCTTGAATGAATGACAAATTGAACAAAAGTGGATTTGATTGTTGATTTAAAACAATTTCTAGGAACCACAGTAGCAACATGTCAGTAAATGAGTAGGTAAAGTTACTAGATTGAATAATCTTCCAGTAGAATAGGTTTCTACCAATCTCCAGAACTGTCGGACAGATTTTGATATGTCATTCCAGGAAATCAATATTCAAACATTCCAGCATCTTGATTCATACCACGGTGAACTACAGAAATTCATGACAGAAGACCCTGTCAAGGGCACAGACCCAGGGATCCCAGGCAACAAGTTGCCATGATATGACAAATTCTGCTGTTTTATTCTGGGAACCAGCGGATGACAGAAGACTATCTATAGAACTAGTGTGGACAATCACAAGTGGCAAGTAGCAGAAACGGATGGAAGAAGCGTGGATTGATATAGATCGAGTCAGATGCAACGCCCGATATGAAGAAGGAAGGAGTGTCATGCATTGATGTGGATGGGTACAAACTGTGCCAAAGAGAGGCGGTATTGTGTGGATAGCGCCAGCATCGAGGAAGTGGTCGGGGGAGGTGGTGAGCAGACAACGGAATTTCCCGGTTGTTTGGTAGTGAGTGGCCTGATTCACGTGACATTGTAGTTACAATGCAGGATATATTACACGTTGTACTGTAGTTACAAGGCAGTAATATATGAAATTGACTGGATAGCCTGTCGGGACTACACAACCTCGGCTTGAGTTCTCAGCCCTCTCTCTCAGGAGAGGAAACCGGCGCTCGAGAACTCGTTAGGATTCAAGAAATAACATTTCTTTCTGCAATCACGCGATCAACCTATCCAAGTTCCTTCCCTCTCTCATCTTCCCTGATTCCTCCGCGGACGCAGCGAGTTAACGCTATTTATTCACAAAGCTGTCCATGAAACAAGTTCTGCATCCTCGGAAAAACCTTTTTCTCATGAGTTCTTGATGAGTTCTTTTACAGGTATTTGTTTCTGCATCGTCATAATTAATGCACTCTTGAAGCTCCGCAGAAATGTCTTTGTTGTCTTTGTCTCATGTGATAAATTTGACTTGCGGTTCGCATGGTAGGACTGCATACTGCTTCGACGTTCGAACATGCAGATCAATTTGAATTCTGTTGCCACGTCAGACCACGTTTGTTGGAGCATATGTTCATCCAGTGCTTAGTTGAGCTGCAGCGACGGTTTTTTCCTACTTTTCAAACCAGGGTACAGAGTGAAGGATGAAAAAACGCGGTCATCAAATTCAAACATAGAGTCTTTTGAAACGCTGATCATCGATCAACCCTGAAAAGTGAGAAAGTGCACGCAAATCGAGGGTGTGTACGGGTTTCATTGACCGCATCTGACAAGACATTTCCTGATCTACCAAGTGCGAAGAGTATCGATCAGAACATCAGATAACAGTACAACATCTGAGGGGACTCGGTTTACTGCAGCTGTATACATAGTAGTTTGGTATAAATACACCCAATTCAACAAATCTTCACGGTCTTAATCCACGATACATGCAGACTCAGTACTTTATTGTCGAGCCCTCTTTTGGCTGTCCTTTTCGCACAGAGGTCATACGCTTTCTTCCAGACCAATCCCACGATGATGGCCTGACCTTGCTCTTTCTGCATGCGTCTAACCTTCATAAGGAGACTTTCACGCCACTTATATGCGAGCTTTTGGAAACAACCTCTCCCCTAAGAATTAAGGACATCTGGTCTATGGGTCAGTTTTGACACTCTCCGACCTAGAGATGTCCATTGTCAATTAATCTCTAGTACACCAGATCACCCAAATCATGGCCGAAGCGCTAATTTAAACCGCGCTCTGCTTTTCTCTGACGAATATCGAGAGAAGTGTACATCGTGTCTATCTATATCCATGCTACTTCAAGTAAATATCTGTGACAGGGACACCATGGGAGACCGCCAAAGCGGCGTATGCGCTGCTGGTCACACGTACCCACGGGGTCAATTTTAGCAAACGCAAGCTCGTTCTGGTTTCACAATCGGGAGGCTCGATGGCCGCGTAAGTTCACATCTATTTCTGAGTCAGGAATGGATTGAATCGACAGGCCTGACAGGGTCTTGTTGCAACAGACGCACCCGGAGCTTTCCTTTCAAGGTTCTATTATGCTCGACTCTGTTATTCTTCGCCCCACCCTTCCATTGGCTAGACGGGTTGATGGTCATTTCAAGAGGATCGCATTACTAAAACGTGACATGTGGGCAAGTGTCGAAGACGCACGTCAGGAACTCTCGAAGAAAGGAGGATTTCATCAATTTTGCGCTGCTGCTTTTGAGTTATTCCTTGTGAGTCACCATCCTACTTGGTCGAGGCAATGTATGGCAAGTTAATGGTCATTAGGAGTGTACATTACGTCCTGTTGGAGATACTGGCGCCGTCACTTTGGCATGTACTAAGGTTCATGATTTTGTAGGCTCCCACTGGTCATGAATCAGCCTCCTATCTAAATAAGGCACATAATACAGATGTTCCATGATTTAGATGAGATAGGTGATCCTCCAGCTGACGCTTTAACCGCCCTCTGCAAGGAAGACAGATTTCCAGTTTATTTACTTGTCCCCTCGAAGGATGAATTCAGGTATGACTAAAACGTCCATACAGAGGCCTTGATCCAACACTTTTGTTATATAGAGGTATTTTGGACGTTCCACGAGCTTTCCAGATGGAAGTAGTGGGAAAGGCAAAACGTGGATATGTGCAAATCATTGAGAAAGGTGGCCACTTGGTCAGTAAATCCACTTTTGGCGTGATGAGTAATATAATTATCATCCATCCCATGATCAGTTTCCCCAGTCCGAGCCAGGCCTCACTGCAAGACATATTCGTATAGCATTGATGAAAATTTGGGATCAGGGAGCACGACTGTGAATTAGGATAGAGTTTCTTTGTTACTATCTTCTATATAAAATATGATGACCGTTTTGTAGGAAAACGCTAGAATGATCTTCCAATACTCCGCAACATTCTCACATCCTCGCGTCCAGCTGCCAATTTCAATATTCAAGCGCCTTCCTCCATCTTGTGTCATGCCACAACTTTCTTAAAATCACACAAATACACCACTACATTACATCTCAAAATGGTTCCAAAACGTGCGCGAAGCTCCCCAACTCCACCATTGAACCCCAAGCGCTCCAAGCCTCCATTGAACAAGCTGGTACATTATGGGCTGTTCATTCTTGGCATTTTTAATGCTGAATATATGTTCTAGAAAAGATGGTTGGGAACTTTACTGTCCATTGCCCGCCTGACATTATCAATGTCAATGGTCCCTGTTGTGTGTGTCTGGTGATTGAAGAATTACTTGTTGCCATTGGATTTGAACCTCAAGACTTTAGTTGGATTTTATGAATTTTTCATGGAGAGTCCTCCTGCCTATTTATAGATTCTTTTTTAGGAAAATGCAGACTTGGCATGAGGATGATGATGATAATAGTGCTGCTGAAGGTGGTGCCTTTATTTGGAGGTGGGGATACATGGGTATATGTATGTCATCCATCCCACGCAGAGTCAGGTGACCAGGCAGACTCCTGGCATCATAGTTAGATAGTAGGTTTTCCTGTGAGAGCTTTCAGCTGTAACCTTTATAATACTACCCTCCCATCAAACCTGTTGATCACCCCAGTTATCTTTGATACCTCTCCATCCCGCTAACATGCCATCTCACCCATCTTTGTCACTCAGCAATACTTTCCCCTTCACCTTTCCATTGTTGGTATATGACACCCTCCTTAATCGGGTGATATCATCCCACACACCTGGACCTCACCCTCCTTTGGGCTTCCAGCATGCACACCAAGTTGCTATTTGCTCTTTGTGCTGTTTCTGGCAGGACTTATGTTGCTTCCTAATTGCTGTTGCATGGTACTAGTGGGTTAGGGTTAGTTTCCAATCTTTTTAGTGACGGTGCAGGGCCACAATGATATCAAAGTTATATATAGATATGTGATCAATGACATGTTGAATACAAAATACAAGTGCATTCTGCCTCCCTTTTCAAGCAACATAACAAAAGCATGGACAACAAAGAAATCAAAGTCAAAGCCTCAAACAGAGCTGACAAAACACCCTTCAAACATCAAAAAGCTTTGAAGTGTCATGTACCAACAAGTGATGATGAATCAAGTTTTGAGGAGGAAGAAAAAAAATGAAAATATAAATCAAAATACAAAATCTAAGAAGGCCAGAAGAGATGAACCAGTCAAAGTTGTCAAGATTGAGAGTGAACATAAGCTCAAAGATTAAGAAATCAATGAAGGAGGTGGTGATCATGATGAAAATGTTGAGGGAAATAGTGGTAGAGGAAGAGGATGAAGAGGTAAGTAAATATTCTGCTTCAATGGGCAGGATACTTACCGAAATATACCACTAGCTTACTATATCTATTCCTGACAAAGTTGTCATGAAGGCTGACCTTGGACAAGACATAGCAACATTTTTCACCAATGTAGTTGAGGTGAAGTTTAAGGATAAAATGGGCAAGATGTTTGTAGAGAAGGGGAAGTGGCGGAAAAGCAATCTGTGAAGTCTTGATGCCAACTTACCAGTGCACAGGGAAGATAAAAAGTTTGTCAAGAAGAATGGGAAGCATCAGTGCTTCCCTACAGGGGGGAATTCATCTTGCCATGTCCATCTAAGACAACATTATGAATTCTACCTCAGATAGTGCAAAGGAAGTAGTATCAATCCTCACCATTGGGCAACCACTTCAGAGTATCGAGAACACTTGACGCTTAGTGCTTAGTCAGCAACAAGTGTTCTCAATGGTCCACAGCTATTTCCGGAGTTTTGATCATTTTTGGAGATATGCCCTTTGAAGGCTGTCTCTTGTTTTTGTGTGGCTTACATGTACAGTACGGTTAGTTCCCATGCTTCTGCAACCTCTGAAGCATTGCTCCTGGCATAGGGGATCCCCAGACTTGTTCTCTTTGGATCTCCCTCTGCCAGGTGTGTAGTTATGGATGTATGTATCTGTACAGTACTCAATAGACTTTGGATCTCTCTTTGCCAGTTGTGTGATTGTGCCACAGCCTCCAGAGGTTGCCCTTACAGCAGGAAAAGTCCCTCACTCTTCACTCTGGTCTGGGAGCCCACTTTAGCTTGCTTGAGCCTTTCTCTTGCCCCTGCTGGTCTCTCCCCCATCAGACTGTCTCCTAGCCCCTGTTTGCACTCTATGACGACTCCAGCACCTCCAGGTGCTCCATCAGTGGCCCCCAACCCCAAAACCAAAGCCTGGAACTCCCTGATTGCTCTAGAGGCTCAGGTGCAGACCATCCAAGCCTCCCTCACTATTCACACCACTGCTTGCTGGGCTACATCAGACAACAGACACAATCACTAATTCTCTTCAAATGCTCCTAGAGTGCCTTCCCTCAGCTCCAGCTACTCCCCCCACTCCCCCTGGACTACCAGGACCTGACACTGTCACATGTCCCATTGCTGCCACAGTGGCATGCTCAAAAAATTCCATGTCCAGCACTCCCCGACACATACAATGGCAACCACACTACAGGGGAGTGTTTCCTCCAGTTATGTAACACCTATATCCACCTCAGCGGTGATACATTTGACTCCAATGTGTTAAAGATAGCTTGGGTCTTGTCTTACATGAAGATGGGCTGAGCATCCACTTACACGCTACAAGTTTTTTGGCATCCCAGCAGAGTGGGTGCATTTGCTAACTGGGAGGCTTTTGAGAGTGAATTTTGAGCGGAATTCTTCCTCCTGGACCCTACTTGAGTGGCAGCCCTCTCTCTTTGCAACCTTAGCCAGTACAGCCAGGGGAATCAGACCCTCAATGAGTATGTAGACTCCTTTTGTGCGCTCGCTGAGCAGGCAGGGTACCCTGATGGTCTTCAGCTCTATCTCACCTTCTGTGAGGGCCTCCACCCCGCTCTGATGGAGCATATTGACAACCTTGCTGAAGGACACCCTGATGACAAGCAGATTTAGACCTAGTTTAAGGTTGCTTGGGATCAATGGCAGCTTATGGAGCTGAAACGTGAACTCACGATGTCCCCACATCTCTCAACCAGCTCCCCACCCCATGAGTTCCTTAGCAACTTGCTCATCGTTTCCTGCTCCCCCTCCAGCATGTTCCCTGCCTCCAGCAGCTCTCATGGTTCCCCTCCACATCCTCTTCCATCAGAAGTCCCCATGGACATCAATGCCTCTCATCAATGTTCCTCTACTCCCTTGCTCTGTTGCCGCTGTGGCAAGCCCGGCCACTTTGCACGTCATTGTTCTCAAGGGATGGAGGTGCAATACCTCTCTTCAGCAGAACAGGAGGACCTCTTAATGCAGAGTCCTTCTGAGGAGGTACAAGGCGCTGCTGCTCCCCTCTCAGAGGCAGAAGAGGATTTTTAATCAGGCAACAGATGAGTTGTATGCCTCCACCGCCTGGTGCTAATTGGTTTGCCTGTCTGTCTGTAGAATTCATCAATATATCTTCTTCTGTTGACCATTCCAGAACTGAAACCATGAGCACCCTCTTTGACATACAAGATACCCCCTCAGTCAAAGTCTCAACTGATCCACTCCTTGCTCGTTCACCATCCTTGTCTCTCTCTTGTTGGGAATGACATCTCCCTCCATGGTATGTTGTTGCCTCTACTCCTTTGTCCCACTCCCTGCGCTTGAGCATGGAGATTGAGACCATGGATAGGCAACAGGCCCAGAGTGTTGTAGTCCTACTTAACAGCAGTGCAACAGGGCTCTTCATCAACTCTGACTATGTGAAGCAACATCAACTAACCACCAGACCCTTATTCCAGACAAGGCTATTGAGGTAGGTGATAGGATCTATGCTGCTACTCTGCATGCCCCATCCAGCATGGCAGAGATATGGGCCAGCCAGACT
>JAGGAX010025285.1:0-10387 GCA_017657335.1 Termitomyces titanicus | reverse complement strand
AACTGGAAGGGGTGTTCGAATGCGAGTTGTCGAAACTTTCAGTGGCAGTGATTGCTCGGTTGAAGGCCTGAAACCCTACTCTGCACCTGGGAGAAATATCGATCTCGCTCGATCATCGAAGGCGATGGGACGGAGGCGAGAAAAGTCAATGAGCTGGGGAGGGAATTGAAGACAACCGCGAAGACGGAGCATCACAAGGGTGTGCTGTAAAAAGTGATCTGAAGTCGGGGATATCTGCAGTATAGTCAGCTTGTGCGTGGATGTGAGATATATACGTTGGGAGCGTAGAATACACGAGCAACCAATTGAATGAAGTACAGAAGCAGGCAGATCTAGAGGGAGATGGTTAAAAACGAGGAGAACGTAAAAAGTCAGGTCGAATGAAACGAGAATTGGTGTCCGTGCGTGGGTGTATGAAGTAAGCTGATTGATAATCCAGGTTGGAACCAGCCTCCTACTTACCCAGGCAGTGCTTCAAGGGAGAGCTGGCCTTGTGTACTAATGAGGAACGAGTTAGTGGACAGGGTGTGGTCTTCGTCTGATGCGACGGAGTGTCACAAGGCTCAATTCTTTTCTCCCTGTGACCACTCCCTCGCGTCCCCCGGCCGTGCTCGAGTTAGCTTCGCTTCGTAATTTAGTCTTCGATTTCAGAGAATAGATTCATCAGCTGCATATCAAGATAATTTTCTCAACTTCGAAAAGAGCAAAGCATGGCTATGTTAACCAGTGACCCCAACTTAGAGACTCCACCAGACTTTGCTTCAGAGGAGCACGTCGCAACCAGAGAAGCCGTAATGCACGACAGAGACACGATGACGAATGAGAGAGCAGCTGAAATTCTACGAGAAAGGTGGTTAGCTCGATGGGAAAAGAGAAAGGCCTTGTGGGAAGAGCAGAGAGAAGAGAGAGAAGGTGATGGAGCAGAAGAACTAAGGCAAGAAAGAGAAGGGGAGGAAGGAGGAAGAAGTCAGACGATGGACATAGACAGCCATCACGGAAATACCAGGCACGAGCCGTCAGACATGTTAAGGGAGACGCGCAGGGTCACGTCAAAAGTCTAAAAGTCTAATTATTTCCTTTTTCGTTATGTTCCCTCATTTCGATCACTACCGTTTACTAGCCTCGTTTTCGCATTCGTATGTTTACTATTCTTTATTAAACCTTATTTCATTGATACAAAAAGATCAGATACACGGAGCCGTCACCCTCAGTCGTCTTACCCTTTTCGTGGAGTGACTGAGGGTGAGCTGGTTACTTTACATCTCGTAACATACTTTACTTACTTTTACCTGTAGTCTCATATTTTGTTTCACTCTACAGGTCAATTCAGTTATCTTACCCTTTTCGTGGAGTGACTGAGGTCTCATATTTTGTTTCACTCTACAGGTTATCGGGCCCCTTTTTAGCTCTTCCTGCTGCAGCGAGCTACTTGACGACTCATTATCATTTACTGTGATTACACACAAAACACACTATACGCTACTTATAAAATGTCCGGCGGCCACAACAACTCCCTGAATCCTCCTACCTTCCCAGAAGAGGGTCACTTTGATGGGACAAATTTTGCGTCTTTCAGAGACAGAGTACTCATCGCGGCACAAACTCGTGGCGCACGGGGCTACTTGGAGGGCACAATCGAGAACCCATACGCCGACCAAAAGACAGACATCACAGGCAGATCCGAGAAGGGCAAAACCCCCACGACCGTCCCCCTCCCTGACAAACACACTAAATGGACTTCTCCTAACCCCACAGGCGAGGAGTGGGATGCACGGGATGCCTGGGTGATGTCGCTAATAATCAACAATTACAAAAATCCTATCGGCTTGGGAATAAAAATGGATGGGTCGGCGGCAAAAGCTTGGAAGGCACTTACAGACACATACGGCACCACGTCCAACCTGGCAGCAATGGTGGCTGAGAACCGTCTCCGCACCACTAAGTTTGCCGATGGAGCAGACTTTATGACTCACCTGTCAGATCTGCGCACAAAATGGCAAGAAGCCATGGAGCGAGGAGCAGCAGTCAGCGACGCCACCTTCCGCACGATCGTCATGAATTCCTTATCGGAGTCCTGGAATACAATTGTGGCAAGTCTATATGCCACCAAGACATCCTCGGCTCTCATCACTGGCCTTACCGTCCATTGGGAGTGAATCCAGATGCAGAGACAGGAGGCGGGCATCACGACGACTGCCCTCCAGGCAAACGCTAGACCTCCTAGAACCAAACTTGTGTGCCTGACCAAAACAGTAAACGCACGGGACATACGACAGAGAACTGTTACTGGTTGGGCAGTGGCAAGGAAGGCCAGTTTCCACAGAGTTTTCAGAATCATGAGAGTGCGCTAGCAACGCTCCATGCTGCAAAGAGCGCAGCGGCTTCTTCCCTTAATGCAAACGCACCCACGGTCAATATGGTCAACACGTCTGCCTCTCAGGTCTTGTATGCTCTTATGGCCAAGATTGAGGAGTGTACCAGCAAGGACACCAGCATATCAGAGGCTTACGCAGTTCAGACATGCGGGCCTGTCCCCACATACACTGATTCAGATGCAAGCAACCACTGCTTTGTGGAACGCGAGGTCTTTTCTGACTACGAGGAGCTCCCTGCTCCGAGAGAAGGCCAGTCAGCGCTAGTAGGGGGAGTATTCCGCATTGTGGGACAGGGTATGGTGAAGAACGTTGTTGCGACCCCATCTGGCACTTTGGAGCTCGTCTTCCAGAAGGCTTTACATACGCCTGACCTATCCGTGAACTTAGTCTCAGTCAGGAAGTTCGATCAAGCGGGCTTCTCGGTTACATTCACTGGAAACGCAGCTGTATTTTGTGACTCCATGGGCAGGGAAGTGCTGGTTGGCTGTCAGGAGAGGGGAATGTATATCTTGGAAGCTCTTGATGCTGCCGCAACGCCCACGACTTGAGCCATGGTCGCATCCTCTCTATGCAAACCCACGGAAATCGATCTCTGGCACTGACAATTTGGCCATGCCAGCATCAAGACCATACGTACATTGTCCAGTAAAAAGCTTGTCAACAGTCTGCTCATAACAGAAGATAAGGAGGCAAAAGGTGTTTGCAAGGATTGTGTATACGGGAAGCATGCGGCTCGCCTGTATGATGCAGAGGTAGAGGTCGAGACCAAGCCGAATCAGTGCGTTCATATTGACCTGTGGGGACCTGCATCTGTCACTTCGCTTGGGGGAGCATTGTATATGATGCTGGCCGTGGACGGTGGCACATCTCGCCATGCAGGGTACTTCTTATCCCAAAAAGACGCTGATACAACATTGACGGCATTTAAAACTTACCATGCTGAGTCTGAGAGACAGATGGACAAAAGCTACAGATGGTCCAAATAGACGCAGGCCGCGAATGGATCAATGAAGAGTGAATCACTCACTGCGCTCCCAACGGCATCTACATGAACGTCACCATACTGGATGCCCACTCTCAAAACGGCCTTGCAGAACGGTCAATATGCACGATTATTGAGGGCATTAGGTGCTTGCTAGCGGAGAGTGGTCTCCCCAAGAATCTGTGGGCTGAAGCAGCAGCGATGCAGATACTCACCAGGAACCTCTTACCATCCTTGCGTCACCCTGACTTGGTGCCCAAAGAGGGATGGATGAGCAAACATCAAAGTGTGGAATTCCTTTGCCCGTTTGGCTGTGTGGGTTTTGCCAAAGTATCCAAGGAGCTGGTGAAGTCAAAGCTGGATCCCAGGTCAGTCAAATACATCCTGGTGGGGTATTGTGACAATGGTTACCACTTGTATGACAAGAGGACAAGGACAATTGTCACCTCTTGCAACATGATATTCGATGAAGGGATGGGCCATTGGTCTCTCACAGTTGTTGATGACGGCGTGGATGATTTGCTGACTAACGCACCACCTACCCCAAACCCAGCAACACCAGGTGTCATTCCCCTTTGGCAGCCTATAGCCCCCCGCATCCATGCCACAGACAGCCCCCTTCATGAAGAAACCATAGCCGTGACTGATCCCTCCAGCATTGTCAGCGCCTCGGTGCCTGGCGTGGACTTGAACATGGTCACGGTGCCTGTGATGTTGGTGCGGCGAGTACCTATGATCGCCCCTCTCCATCAATTGGAGCGACTTGCTGCTTGACAACTGGTTCAGGGGGAGGGTATTCCGCCACAATCTTTCTTGGCAAGTGACACTTTTGCGTTCCTAGCCACCCTGAACGAATCTAGCGCACTGGAGGATGAAGATCACATACCGCTGCACTATGGAGACGCAATGCAGAGACCGGACCTGTGGTTGAAACCTATGGAGGATGAGCTGAAGATGCTGGAGGATAGAGGGGTTTTTTTGCAGGTGCTGAGGGAGGAGGTACCCGAGGGTAAAAAGGTCATCAGTTGTTGTTGGGTCTACGCAAATAAATATGATGTGGAAGGAAACGTTGTGAGAAGGAAGGATAGATTGGTCGCAAAGGGGTATTTGCAGGTTGCGGGGGAGGATTTTGACGAGACGTACGCAGCCATGGTGCCTTTGGAGTCCCTCAGGATCTTGGCGGCGATTGTGGCACAGCTGGGGTTCAAAATCTGGCAGGTAGATTTTGTGTCAGCTTACCTCAACAGTGTTCCTGAACATACAGTCTATATGCAAGTACCTCCAGGTTTTAAAGGGGGAGAGGGGATGGTGTGCCTCCTGTTGAAAACCCTGTATGGGATGATGCAGGGTGGGAGGGATTGGTGGTACACGCTGGATGCTGCGTATTGTGCCCTCGGCTACCAAGTGTCTCACGCTGACAGTTGCATACGGTCTAGGAAGGTTGAAGGTGAACACACTATTACCAACACGTTCACTGACAACACTTTTGGACTTTTTACGACTGCCCAGGGGGCGACTGAGGCGAAACATGAACTTGGGCAAGCCTATGAGATAAAGGACCTGGGCGATCCATCAAGGCATGGCAATCGAGCAAAATCTGCACACCGGTACCATCTCACTATCCCAACAAGCATACTTAAAATGAGTCCTCAAACTTTTTGGCATGGAGAACTGCAACCCAAACCCTACCCCCCTTCTGGCTGGCATTCAACTCACCGAAGAGATGATACCACAGACTGCCGCTGACCGAGCCTTTATGGCAAACAAACCGTACCAAAAGCTTCTCGGCTTATTGATGTGGGCACAAGTAGCCACTCGACCCGACATATCCTTTGCAGTTGGAGTTCTGGCCCGCATCCAGTCTAACCCTGGGCCGGCACACTGGAACACCCTCTTCCATGTCCTTGGATATATAAAAGGAACCATCGACTACCATATCGCATACTCCAGACACCCTGGGAATGCAGTCAAGCCAATTGGGTATATCGATGCTGATTTTGGAGGCGATCTCGACACATGAAGGTTGACAGGGGGATACATCTTCATGATGGCTGGAGGAGCAGTGTCTTGGAGCTCAAAACGCCAGAATACCGTCGCGCTATCAACCACCGAAGCAGAGTACATGGCTCCACAACAAGGCCTATGGATGCACAATTTCTTGGCTGAGATCAATCTAGCGCAACCACTTCCTATAACTCTTAATGCCGACAACCACTCATCTATTGCATTGGCCAAATCAACTAAAGGACATGCACAGGCTAAACACATCGACATACAACACCACTATGTGCAAGAGCGGGTCCAGGAAGGCAACATCAAGATACAGCCTGTGGCATCTACAGAGAATGTTGCTGACCTCATTACCAAGTCACTGCCCCGCACGCAACATGAATACCTTGTCTCAAAACTTGGATTGGATGTCCATACAAGATCCTCGCATCTGGGGGAGTGTTAAGGGAGATGCGCAGGGTCACGTCAAAAGTCTAAAAGTCTAATTATTTCCTTTTTCGTTATGTTCCCTCATTTCAATCACTACTGTTTACTAGCCTCGTTTTTGCATTCATATGTTTACTATTATTCATTAAACCTTATTTCATTGATATAAAAGATTGGATACACGGAGCCGTCACCCTCAGTCATCTTACCCTTTTTGTGGAGTGACTGAGGGTGAGCTGGTTACTTTACATTTTGTAACATACTTTACTCACCTTTACCTATAGTCTCATAGTTTGTTTGATGATGATGATGATGATTTCCTATACCCGCTGGGGCTGTGCCCTATGTCGGGTTCTACTTGTATCTAGACATCTACGTACTACCACTGTTGTAATGTGTGGTCGCTAATTTATCGGCGGATGCCTCTGATGCCCGGATCCTGGGCTGTTGTCCGTATTATGCCCTTGTCGCGGGCGGGTGTAAACTAGATTAAATGTTAGTAGGGTGAGTATGTGCTCCTTCCCCCACCTTTTCTGCTTTACTTCCTCTTGCCTCTGCCTTTCCTCCCTTTTGGTTTGGATGACATCGTGTCTCCGGCAATCATAAGGTCTTCATAAGGCCTCTGAAATCGTCTCATGCTGTTGATGAACTTGAATAAGGGCTTTACTGACTCGGCGTCACTCAGGAGCTTGCTCAAGGCCCCTGTACCCATGTCCACCACTTTTGATAGTTATTGCATTCAGCCTCTCGTATCTGGGCGACTTGCGTATTTTGTTCTCTGCCTCTGCTCTCTAGTGTTTCTTGTGGTTGGCTAAGACCGCAGCTTTGGATGTCTTCAGCGGTTTTCAGAGGAATGGTAGTCCTCGCAACTCTGTGTCTTTGCCCTTGGCAGCCCACTTTGCCTCCTTGTCAGCCCGCTTGTTGCCTGGTATACCTGTGTGCCCTGGTGTCCAGTAAATTGTGATGCTCACGCCCGAGTCAATCTCTTTGGCCCTCCGAATTCTGTCCAATACCTTGTCCACAATGTACCTTGCCGATCCTCCCCCCAGCCCATCCACTGCCCTCATTCCCACCTGGTTGTTGGTTCCCATTGTGATGGTCTTGATTCTTCTTCGGCCCTGCATCTCCCTTCTCAGCAGCTTGAAACCCAACACCTGTCCCACACATTCCCCTTCAAAGACCATGTGTTTTTCCTCAGGCCCTAGAAGTTTCCTCATGACTTTTGCCTTCTCCTTGCCCCTGTACAGCACTGCTTCCGCTCCCATGTTCCCTCTGTACCCCAACCTGTCCATGTAGATCCTAATGTCTGCCCTGTTGTTCCCCTCCCTCTCCACCGCCTCCTCCTGTGTCTCTCCGTGGATGACCTTGGCAGGGCATTTCCAGTCCAGTGGCAACCTCGCGACTTCAATGGTTTTCATGTCCTTTGGGTGTACCCCTCACACCTGCATGATGTGATGTAACGATGACCTGTGTCGTTTGACAAAAATGGCTGCCCTCTCTGCTGCCTTGCACACCGGATTGGTGTGTGGTAAGGTCATGATCCTAGCCGCTGTGTTGGTGCATATTTTCTTTATTTTTGTGTCTATGGGCAGGAGCCCTGCGTGAGCATCCAATAGGTTGTTTGGTGTAGTCCTCAGTGCCCCCGTTACCTGCAGTGCACTCATCCTCTGCACCGTCCCCACCTTTGCCATGAACCCTCTGTCCCCTTTGACTATTGTGCCCTCCACCTCCACGTCTGGTCTGCACCACATGTCCGCCATGTATAGCATGTTAGGCGCTATCACTGCCTCATACACCCTTTGTGCCATCGTCCCATGGATGCCTCCGTTGACCTTTGCCAGCCTCTGTGTCTGTGCTGCCACTGCCGCTCCCTTCCCCTGTGCATAGGCTGCATGCTCCTTGAACCTAAGCTCTTGGTCCAGCACTACTCCTAGAAACTTGTGTGCAGGCTCCATCTTTATCGCCGTGCCATTGATCTTCACCGTTGGTTGTGTTGCCGGCCTCTTCTTCTCCCTTCTCCTTGTGTCCTTCTCCTTCCTTCTCGAAAACCCTACGCTCATAAATTTTTCCACTTCATATATCGAATAGTGTGTAGTTGCCCACTCGCTTGCCCCGTTTGCCCTGCTCATCATGTCCTCTACCTTCCTCGCTGCCTCCTCCATGTCCCTCCCTTCTGCCGCAACATATGCATCATCTGCAAATGATCTTGCTAACTCTTTCTCTTTCTCCCTCGCTCCTTCGATTTGCCCTGCATTGTAGAAATTGTAACATAGACCTGACGTGTTGCACCCCTGGTCCAGTCCGCTGTTCACTGGGATCTCATGTGAGAACACATCATCCAGGAAAAGTGGCCGAACAATATGGTCAATGCCATGCATACCTTTTTCTTCAGGCTCACTCACCACAAATTACGCAATGAGGGCAAAGACGGCAATAAAGTGTTGCTATTGTATCAAGCCAAAGCTAGAAGAGAATGGCACAGACAGATCAAAAATCCTCTGAGCGATGGAATTTTTGACATAGGCTTAATAGATGCAAAATTACTAAGGAATCTGAAGGATCAATTGTATGACATCAAAAGGGAAACTCTAGTGGCAGTCAATACTGTGTTCTTCCCAAAGATTTTATCACGCTAACAAGTTTTTAGTTTTTGCTTCTTTTTTACTCCTCAATATTATAAATCCACATCGGACCATGCACTTTTGTCTCAATCATTTGCCCTGGATTGCTAATGGCAACACTCTCGCCTGCAAAACACATGCACATAATGCTGATGGTGACATTCTCGCCTGCAAAATTCATAATTTGGCAACACTCTCACATGCAAAAATTTTAACTTGGCAACACTCTTGCATGCACTATTGGGGTAATTCCCCACATATACATTCACCGGCAACACTCTCACTTGCTTGATCGCACAACATTTTGCTTGCTTAATTTGTTGGAATCTGCACTGGGGGCACCTAAATATCATGGATACCATAAGTAATCCAACCTCAGTCTCCGTGGTAGAAACGACTGCATTATGTACCTAAATATCACAGATACCATAAGTAATCCGACTGATACAGATCAGTAAGATATTTTAATACAAAAAACCAATTGGCTCACATTCAGTCTCCATGGTAGAAACAACTGAGTATGCCTGTAGACATGTCAAAGTATATATGTCCTCTCCGGTTTCTTGTTCTTTGTTCACTGATGTGATTGGTTTCGTGGCAGGTCAGGTACACTTATGGTGTCTCCGGAAACCAGGTTGTAACACTCCTTCTCACCGTAAGTGTAGCTCCTCATGCAGAATCATCCCTCATTCAAGGCCCAACATCCCCCGTAGACGAATGAATTGTGGGCTTGGTAATGCCTTGGTGAACATGTCTGCGATATTGTCCTTTGTGTTAATATAACACATCTCGATTTCTCTGTTGTTGACCTGTTTGTGCAAAAAATGATACTTAATATCAACGTGTTTGACTCGTGAATGAAGTAGAGGGTCCTCCGATAAGTTAATTGCTGATTTATTGTTGCACAACATTGTCGTAGTGTGGTTGGGGGGTAGTCTAGGGCATCGATCACCATCCTCAACCAAATACATTCCTGCGCTGCCTTGTATGCACCCATGTATTCTGCCTCGCACAAGGAAGCCATAACCGTTTTTTGCTTCCTGCTAAACCACAAAACTAAGCCTGAACCTAGGGACCATGCGTACCCTTCTACACTGCGCCTTGTGTCGAGGCAATTTGCCCAGTCAGGATCGGTGAACCCGACCAAGTTCACTGGCTCTCACCTCCCAATCTCAAACGCAAAGTGCATGTCACTTTTAGATAGCATACAATGCGGATAGCTGCATGCCAGTGTGTGCTTGTGTAGCAGTCCAGATACTGCGATAATTGTTGTACTGCGTATTGTATATCCAGACGTGTGGAGACTGCTAGCCACAATAGGCCACCTACTAGGCTCCTATAGGGAATCCAGTTGATCTTTTTGAGCTCCTCGTATGCAAGTTTTGACCTATCCACGTGCCTAAGTTTCAGCCCTGGCTCCATGGAAACTGACAGTGGAGATGCATCGGTTTGGCCAAATTGGGATATTAGTCTGTCAATGAGGACGGTTTGGGAGAGAAAAACTTGTCTTGCTGAACAATTCCATTCCACTGCAATGCCAACAATGTGATGTGGTGTTTCTAAGTCTGAGATTGTCCAGGTCTTCTTCAACTCCTCCTTAAAACAGTTGTTTGCCTCCTTCAAGCTCCCAATAGCCAAGAAGTCATCCACATGTACCCCCACCACTACAATACCTTGATTGTCCTTTCAATAGTACAAACATGCCTCGCACTTCAATCACGTGAATCCCAGATTCTTCATCACTTCGTCAAGCGTTCGGTTCCATATCTGCCCTGCCTGCTTCATCCTGTAAATAGGTCTCAGAAGTTGACATACCCACATCTCATTCCCTTCTTCCTCAAAACCCCTTGATTGCTGCATAAATATCTGCTCCTCCTCAGGTAGTATGCCATTCAAGAACGCTGTTTTTATGTCGACTTGTGTTGCATCCCAGCCCATTGTTGCTGCCAAATGAAGAAGGATTCTCCATGATT
>JAGGAX010025284.1:0-10436 GCA_017657335.1 Termitomyces titanicus | reverse complement strand
CCATGTCTCAATTCTCCCAGCGATGCGCCCTCCTATCAACATATGACCTCCCAATGATGCGGTATAATGCTAGCGATGCAGCAATCTGGCGACGAACACGCCACACTGAGTATTGGAAGTGCCAAAACTGGGTACTTCCTATTCACCGTCCAGCCAGTGAGCATTGGGTTATGTGTACCATAGTCCCATCTGTCGGTGAAATATATCTTTTTGATACCTTGGCGGAGCAGGAGCCCTGGAAAGTTGAGATCAAGGTATGCTTTCATAGATCAATATCTGATCTTTTAAGTCACATCTATCTAGGAAATTATGGCTCTCGTTGTCCGTCTCGTCCTTTTGGCAAATCAAAATGAACACTCTTTTCCCGTCATAACTTCAGGGTGGATTGCTCGACCAACCATCATACGTCCTCGACAAACGAATGGCTTTGACTGCGGAGTGTGGGTTATTGCAAATATTGCTGCCGTTCTTTCAGGTTTCCCTCTTACTGCTATTCAAGAGCACGAGATAGAACTACCCGTCTCAGTGAGTAAACCTTTTTATTATGTCTACTAATCAGTCTATTATAAATAGGTACCCCCTCCGCACTCGCAACATGCCCACGACAAAGGCAGGCCATGGTGCAAGGGCTGGAGGGGATGCACACGGTGCCAGCGTGGCCGGATTGCACACTATGACTACCCAGGGTGACGAGGCCGGGCCTTGTAACCCTCAAGGTATGGGTCGGCATGGTCGAGATACACCCGAGCATTCGGAGCTTGGAGCCCCTGATGATAGGGAGACACCCCGCACGTTGGATGACGGCGGAGATCCTGAGGAGACCCCAGTCTCTCAGAGAAGGTCAGAGGAGTCTGACCTGACCCCCATCGGATCAGGGAGCGAGACGCCTCAGGGAACGGATGCAGGTCCAACACGTCATCAGGCGTGTGGTGAGGACTATCTGGAGGATGAATTTGAGGATGCAGACCAAGGTCTAATGGATGACCAGGTCCGCGCAGTGGAGGTAGCACAAAATAATCTCACTGATACTGAGATAGAATGTATTGCGCGTAGATATAGTAATTTACACACTGCTACCGCTAACTACGCTTCTGATGGAGAAGCTAGACCTAAGGCAGGTCCCTCTGAGCCCAAAGGTAAGGGCATAGATCCCTGCAACTGGGGGGAGGCTAATCTGACAGGGGATGAGTTAGACCCTGAGGTTCAGCAACAAATTATGGATAGCTACCGTAAGCCCGAGAGAAAGAAGGTGACTATGCCAAATAAGCCAGTCAGGCCCACCGTGAACAGGGAACCGAGGTCAGAGCCAGACCTGGAAGATGAGGAGCATTCGGACACTGATGAACGCTATCAGATTTGTAGCATGAAACGGGCAATTTGTAAGGCCGCACGTAAGATTGAGGAGAAGGGAAAAGCTCGAGCGGCTCGGGAGGGACGTGAATATAATGTTCTGAAGAAATATGAGCAGGAAACTCGTGTGTTACTGGATTAATTGGTTGCCAAGAACCACCAACAGGCTCAAGAATCCAAGGCTTCGAGTGATGAGGATGCTGAGCCTAAGAAAAGGAAGAATAAGTCCAAGTCCAAGTCTAAGTCTAAGAAGAAGAAGACCTCTCACACCGATTTGATGAAGCCAATTGGTCAGGTCACGGATAAGAGTACATTGGGACAGGCCTTTAGGCGCATGAGTGGATTCAATCGTTTGGATCCTCCCAGTGATGACAGCTTCAGTTCGTCTGAAGATAGCAGCAGTGAAGATTTGGAACTAGGTGGTTCAGATTCTGAGTCTGGGTATTCCAGCTCATCTGAGTCGTTGGATTCATTGTCCAGCTTGAATTCAAGTGGCAGTGTTAGAACCCTGAATACACAATTTAGTTTCCTCAGCACAATATAGAGTATAATTGACTGAGGGTGGCCTGACGGAAACGGGGCTGTATATAAGTGAAAAAAGAACAAAGAGTCTGATGACCCTGAGGTGGGGAGGGTCGTTGTCAGTATTGCTGGTTGATGATGTCATTCAATGACTCCCAACACTCCTCCTCAGCGGAAACCTCTACTGACTGACACACTCCTACTCGCATGGAATCATGGGGAAGCGTTGTTAACAGTCTCGAGACCCAGGAGAGTATGGAGGCGAATGAATAGTGGGCCAGGGAGGGCTTTTGTGAAGAGGTCGGCGACGTTGTATTTCGTGTTGATGTAACAAATACATATCTCATCAGATTGAACGTGTTCTCGGAGGAAATGGTAATTGATATCGACATGCTTTACGCGTGAATGGAGGGTGGGGTCTTCGGATAGGTTGATTGCTGCATTGTTATCGCATAACATCGGTGTTGGGCATGATGTAACTTCGTCGTGACCAATCCCTTTTAGCAGCGCTCGCAGCCATATGCACTCCTGTGCACCCTCAAAGGCCGCCATGTACTCTGCCTCGCAAGACGAGGCCGCAACCGTTTTCTGCTTTCTGGTTGCCCATGAGACGGCACCGGATCCGAGGGTCCATGCATAGGCACTGACACTTCGTCTGGTGTCAAGACAGTTTGCCCAGTCAGAGTCCGTGAACCCCATGAGGTTCGCTGGATTGCCTTTTCCGCACAGGACAAGCTTCAGGTTCTGAGTTCCCTTGAGATATCGGACAAGCCGTATGGCCGCGTTCCAGTGGGATGTAGCGTAATTGTCGACGTATTAGGAGAGTTGTTGAACTGTATATGCGATATCCAGGCGTGTCGAGATGGCGAGGTAAAGCAAACAGCCCACTAACGATTGGTATGGTGTTCGCTGCATGGCTGCGACTTCGTCTCGTGATAGGGAGGAGCGGTCGATTCTACAAAGTTTCTGACCTGGATCCATTGGGAGGGACATTGGGGCGGCATCCTTTTGGCCAAACTGCGATACTATTTGGTCAATGAGGGCTGTTTGTGATAGCCTTACTGTGGAGTTTGCTCTATCCCATTCGATCGCTATCCCAACTACAAACTTGGGGACGCCTAGATCAGAGATCGTCCACACTGTACGCATTTGCTCCTTGAAGCGGTCGTTCTCAGCTTTGTCAGTTGCGATGGACAGGAAATCATCGACATGAAGGGCAGCGACGACTGTGCCCATGTCAGACTTCCGGTAATAAACGCACGACTCACAAGCAAGGCGGGGTGAATTCCCAGGTGAGCATGTTGTCATTGACAGTGCAGTTCCATATGCGACCCGCTTGCTTCATACTATAGAGACCGCAGAGCAGACACCAGACCCAGCCCTCTTTTCCTGGTTCCTCGAATCCTTCCAGTTGCTGCATGTATTGGGTTTCATCTTCCGGGAGTAACCCATATAGCGGTCTTCACGTCGATCTGGGTAGCGTCCCATCCTTTCGAGGCCGCAAGATGTAGCAGGACATGCCAGGATTCCATGTGTGCCATGGGAGAGGTTGACTTGGTATAGTCTTTCCCATATATCTGTTCATATCCCTTGAAGACTAAAAGAACTTTGAATCGGACGGCTTTGCCATTTTTGTCACGTTTGATCTTAAACACTGGACGTCCCTTGCGTATCTTGTGGCCAGCCGGAACATCTTCTTGGGGGACCAGCTTGTATACCCCCATGTCCTTGAGTGACTTAAGTTCGTCCCTGTAAGCGTCTTCCCAGAGTTTTGCATCTGGTGAGTCTTTTGCTTCCTTCCAGCTACGCGGTTCGTCGTCGAGTTTGACTGATAGAGGATCACCAAGGGATTCTGCTATGGAGAGGAGGTGTTTGATGTCCTCTAGGGACGCCACATTGGCGAGATCTGGCATATTGTTTGGAACGTGGTCATCTCCTGTCGCCGGTTGCTCGCCTGGATTGTTTGGAATGGCAGTGTTCACAGGATTGCATACCCCATTGTCATTGTTAATGTTTTCAGCAGCGTTGGCATTCTGGCGTTTTTCGAGTCTAGCTTCTTTGAGTCTTTGACCTGCATCTCAGGACTCCATTACTGCGTGTCCACACGAGTTATTGGTGGGTCATCAGGACGTGCCTTTGCCATAGGTACAGGTATGCGATTTGATCGATGAGGTGCTGCTGGTACTTGCATGCCTTGTGGTGCCTCAGGCTCTGGGAGTGCATCAAGATTTGTATGCGGCTCTATGATGTCGTCGTCGTCATCAGTGGCAAATGGCATCAGGGAGGATGAGTTCGTGATTTCTCCAATTGTTGGTATTGTTTGGGCGTTTCTGGTTTGGGTTGAGTCAAGGTTCTTGGTCGGTGGCACAATGGGGTGCCCGTCATGGCGTTCTAGGAAGCGCACATGATAGGACTCATAAATCTTCTGTGTTCGTGGATCGTAGCATTGGTAGGTTTTGAGTTTGCTCCCTATTTGATGAGTATACACTCCACTCCTCTCGCATTGAGCTTGGGGTTGTGCATATTCTGTATCAGGACAAAAGCACAACATCTGATCTTGCGCATGTAGTGGTAATCGAGTTTGCGTTTGTGTCATAGCTCGAAGGGTGTTCTTCCACCTAATGACTTAGTTGTGGTCTTTGCATGTAAGTGTGCAGCCGTCAGGTAGAATTCGTCCCAAAGGTTGTCCGGACATTTTGCCGCTAATCTCATTGTCCTGGCCTTTCCCTGCAATGTTCTATGCATACGCTCAACGCATCCCATATGTTCAGATGTATAGGGAGCCCCAAACTCGCGCTGCGATCCTATCTTTTCTAGCCACTTCTGCATTTTGTGACTCTTGAGTTTGCCATCATGCCCCGTGCGATATATACCCACCTTTTTTCCAGTCTCAAGCTCACGGGTTTTCTCCCAGCCTTGCAGTGCCTGGAATGCATCTCCCTTGGACTTAAGCGGTATGGACCATGCCATATTTGTATAGTTGTTGACTAAGTCCATCATATATTTCATTCCAGTATGTGACTGTACGTGCATGGGTCCCACAAGGTCTATCCAAATAATCCCCAGTTTCTCAGTTGCTCTATGCCCTTCCTCCTGCACTTTCAGCACCGGCGTTTTTGTCTGTTTACCGAGGATGCAAACGTCACATTTTGGTTGTGCTTGGAGCAATGCGGAGGGCGTACCTGGGAGCAGACCGGCACGGGCCATGGTTGCGACGACTTGGTAGTTTGTGTGTCCAAGGCACCAATGCCAGGTGTCAAGGTTGACAGGGTGTCCTGCAGTTAGGGCGTGCTCCACGAGTGCCAATTGGAGATTCAGGGTATACAGTTGTCGACCAGGAATAAGAGGTCCCAAGGCAAGAAGCGTGCCACTTGTTCCATCTAGGATTGTGACCCCAGTGCGACTGAAGGTTACTGATGCATTCATGGGCTTGATGGCTAGGGCTGACACCGGAATAAGTCTAACGGTTGAATTCGGTATGTAAAGGGCATTCTCAAGCACCATTTTGGCCTGATTCTGGACATGAATTCATATCTGGCCGACTCCTATGGCCTCAATGGACGATCCTCCTATGCCTTTGACTGGTCGCGGTCGTATGGGTTGTAGGGTGATAAAATCTGATTTGCAGGGGGAAATGTGAACTGTTGCGCCAGAGTCAACATAGAACGGCTTCTCGTTGAGCAAAACCAGTGGGGTACTTTCATGCTGATTGAGTGGGGCGATTACAGTTGTAGCCAGTATTGCTTTGCAATAAGGGAGTGCGTGTGTGGCCCAGTCAACAGTGGCTCTGGGTTCCTCATCGTCATCAGGGATATCAATGTAGTTGCGTTCTTGGTTGTATGGAATGTCGAAGCTGTCATCATCATCAGTGACCATGAATCCCTGATATTCGAAGAAGTCGGTGGACTTTGTTGTGGACAAAGCGATCCCAGCAAACTCGGCATTTTTGGAGGTGTCAGTTGTGTTCAGCGCAAGCTGTATTTTCTGTAAGTGTGACATATCAATGATATATGCTTGACCATCTAGCCCTTTCACAGCAATTCTGTTCTTTATCGGTGCTCCTCCTGACGTTCTTTATCGGTGCTCCTCCTGACTTTGCGCCTCCAGTAGTCTTCCCTCCTCCTCGGGCGGCCTTCTGCACGGCTATGGATTCCTTGATTGTCTTCCCAGCCATGCCCCGCCTGGTTTGACACACCACTCTTTGGTATGGCCATGGCATGGAAGGCCTAGGCCAAAGCACAGAGTGCAGCAGAGCTGACCTGGACCGTGGTTGTGCCCATGCGTTTTCGAATCCTTTGCAACAAGAGTGAGATCTGGGTTTTTTGATAGAGTGGCAAGGCTGTCTATGGTTTGGAAGAGTTTACGGATGTTGCTCGACTTGTATACATTCTCAGCAGTGGAGACAGCGAGCCCGCGAGATACCTGGGTCTGAATTGACTCAAACGATTTGTCGTTGATGGAGTTCAGCAACACGATGCATTGTAGTAGGTCCCAATTGATAGTGCCGATCGCAAACGCTCTGTTGATCAGCTCACAGATCTTCCATGCAGTGACGTCAAGCGGCTTGGAGACTGGCACGTACGTGGATAGGGCTTCGCGAATGAGATCAACTTGTTTCACTGGTCCTTCATGGTGGGCCCACGCTTTCAGAGCGTCGTAGCACTGTTTGGCAGCGCCATCCGTCAATAGACCTTCCTGCTCGGCCTCAGATAGGGCGGCACAAATAACACCAATGATAAGGTTGTTGCTGGCAAGCCAATTCGCGTGTGCAACAGGTTCTGTCACCAGATCAGGGGAAGAGATCAGTCTCTTGGGCTTACTCATGGGTGCAAAGATGTAGCAATCAAGACCACTCTGTTGCAAGAAGATCTCCAACTTCGTCGACCACTTTGTGAATTCGCCGGTCATGCGATCAAACAGGGGTTCAGATGCTGGCCAGTGGGTGTTTAGTTTGGCAGGGCGGATACGTGGGTATGTGGCATCAGTAGGGAGCGTGGTAGCGGCTGGGGAGACAGAGCCCATGATGCAAGCTTGTGGCTATTGAGTAGAAAGACAAAAAAAACTCGGAGGTTGTATGTGTGTGTGGAAAAACACGCGGATAAGATAATCAATGGGACTCAGGGTCCACAATTGTGAGTGTGCTTGGGGGGAAAGAGAGATTTGGGTTCCTTCTTGTCATCACTCAGAGTGTGCAGCAGCAAAGTCCCATAACCTGTTAGAACCCTAAATACACAATTTAGTTTCCTCAGCACAATATAGAGTATAATTGACTGAGTTAGTCATCGTACCTAAATACACAATTTAGTTTCTATGATATGATGTAAGTATGAATGTAAAAGTATAGATCGGAATCTTGTTGCTCACCCTCAGCACAATATAGAGTATAATTGACTGAGGGTGGCCTGACAGAAACAGGGCTGTATATAAGTGAAAAAAGAACAAAGAGTCTGATGACCCTGAGGTGGAGAGGGTCGTTGTCAGTATTGCTGGTTGATGATGTCATTCGATGACTCCCAACAGGCAGTAGAAGTGGACGTGGTCATGGCGGAAGACGTTCATGCACTTGCTGAAGGTCTTGACGATCAGGACATTCCAGTGGGTGTCGCCGTCATTGAAGGTCCTGAAGCAGTGACTGTGATTGCATTAAGCTGGTACCACCCTCAGAGTATGATGGTACAGCAGACATACAGCAGTTCATGCAATTTATGTTGAATTGTACATTGTACCTGAAACACAGGCGGGTCAGTAGACACCATCAAGTGTTAGTGATTTTGCAGTTTCTGAAAGGAAGAGTGTGGAGATCCTAATCACAGGAGGCATTGTTAGACCCCAAGAGGTGGAGTCTTGATAAGTTCTTCAAAGAACTTTTCAATGATTGCTTCCCTGTAAGTTTCCATAATCAGCAATGGAATAAGTTAGCTGGGTATAACGAGGGAAAGTCATCCGTATGTGATTATGTATCTGGCCTTGAAGAGTTATTCAATGTTGTTGGTGTACTCAGTAAACGTGACCAAATTGTGAAACTGTTTAATGGATTTAGACCCTCAACGCATAAGGAGTTGTACAAGAAGGGACTTACCCCTGAATTGTCGAAATGGAACAGATTGATTGAGGAGGCTGAATTCATCAAATGTTTGGATCTGGTGGATGTTGAAGATAAAGTTATCATGACACACCCAACAATAAGCTGGGTCAACAGTGAGGTCATCACAAGAAGGACCATCACCATAATGGGAAGAACAACCAGAATGGTAATCATGGAAATTCTAATGATAGCAAGCAAAAGTCGTTGTTGTATGGTAAACACACAAATACCACTCCTGGGTCTTCATTGGGGAAGGCTAATACAGCTGGACCGTCAAAGCCAAAGGATAGTGCAAGTTCCTCAAAGAATAAGGATAAGCAGAGGTGTAACCTCACCAAAGAAGAGGAAGAAACTTACTGTGCCGAGAACCAATGTTTCAAGTGTGGTGGAACAGGGCATTTTGCATGGAACTGTCTGCAAAGCCATATGGCAAAGTCTAAATTGGGAAAACCTCTGGGCCTTCAGTCCAGCAGTATACGTTTGAACTTGAAGGAAATTGATTGGATGCGTGATGACGTGTTAGGGGACACTACTCAAGGATTGTCAGTGGGAATGGTTCACTTCAACAACGTACCAATTGATGAACCAGCACCCAACTTGATGATGTATGAGTCCTCCTGGGACATCTTGAGTTATGTATTTGATGATGATGATAACAAATTCACCTCAACCACCTCCAACTCGGATGAGGTAGAGGAAACGCCGGCCATGGTGGAAGAATTAATTGATAAGGTTGATGAGCTGTCAGATGGTGATAGCGTACCAGATTTGCAGTCCGTTTCAGACTCTGAGGAATCAGAGGACACGGCATCAACATATGATAGCTTACCTGCTCTCCAGTCAGTTTTCAACACGGACGCTGGGGAGGATCAGGAGGGTCACCATGAAATGGTCAGTGATTCGGGTGAATATGAGCTGACAGAATCTGAGGAGGCAGTCATTCTCAGTCCATTGCATGACTTTGGGGATGATACTTAGGAAGTCAAGGTACCATATCCCAAAACCAAGCTAGACATGCTATGGAAGGAGTAATTAGCTCGGGGAAGGGTTGATCAACTTGGAAGTGCTCACGCCTGCAAGCTTGAGTATTTTCTAGAGCTCAGGCAACCCTACCCAGGTGATCCAGAGAATTATCTTCAGTATCACGGACCTTGTTTCATGTCCTATGACATCAGTGAGGACAAAGTGTGCCTGTATGATAATATTAGAGATTTTGAGACCACTTTATCTAAAAGTATGGTGGAAGATCATAATTTTGAGCTGTCCATGTGGTACGCCTATCAGTGCCACTTAGAATTGGGACTTGCGTTCAACCAACAACAATAGTATGGTGTTGGGTTGGCTGCAAACATGTTTGCATGGAACACTGTGCAAATATTGGCTGTTGGGGCCCCATATCTCAATGATGAGCACTTGTGCAAGCCGGTCCACGGTCTGAGATTTTGGATGACGCAACTTGATGAGTATCTGTTCAAATTCTATGAGCAATTATTAGATTTTTGTGTGACAATAGAGGAATCTGACCTGAGGAACACGTTATTTGATATTTCGAGATGGTACAAACGTAAACTTACCAGATCGCTTGATGAGCTACAAATTTCCGCATTCAGTGATGATGCGGATGACCTAGGGCTAGGCGACTTGATGACAGACAAACTGACCCCCAATGACACGCCAGTAGATGAGAATTCCTCTGAACTGGTGAAAATTGCTGGGGCGTTGAACCGTTTGCACGTTGAGGCCAGATCTACAACATTACATGTGTTAGAACTCAATGGACAACAGGTTGCTGCCAGAACTTACCCTGCATTGTTGCGCAACAACATACAGCATAAGGACATGGCAAGGACGGTACCTAAACCACTTGTCATTGTGGTCAAACTGGATGGACATCCAGTTTGGGCCCTCATTGATTTGGGATCACTAGGTGACTTTGTATCAACAAATATAGTTTAACAATTGAATTTGAGAAAATTGGAATTACCTCAAGCTATACCCATGTTGTTGGCCATGCAGGGTTCATGTCCAAGGTTAATTTCGGAGTTTCAGCTGAAATAGAATATCAGCAGATCAAAGGAGAAAGATATTTTGATGTGATGAACTTACATGGATATGATATAGGTTTCTACAATTGACTCATCAATCATCGTTTATTCTAAATTTCTGGTACATGCAACATAAGTACTTACAGTCTCCTCTAGCAGTTTTATCACGAATCAAAAAAGTGTAAGTCTTATCACTTTAATGACCACTACTTTGTGCGCACGCCTTGCACCCACATCCTTGATAAAAGCTCCGGCATTTCTCATTTCGATGACTCAAACATCCTTGAACAAGATCTTAATCACACACGAGCCTTGCAGAGCTTGGGTCAGCTGAGTGAGTGACTACTGCTCACCGTGACCCTTGTTCACTCCTTTCTGAGTCCGGCATATCTCGTATCCACAACACGTTGGATGTCTGGATTCACGCGCAAAAT
>JAGGAX010025283.1:0-10474 GCA_017657335.1 Termitomyces titanicus | reverse complement strand
CGTGACAAAAGTTTTGCAACTCCCTGTTTTTGGCACCTGGCCCTCCGGCTTCCTTCCGACAGGGGTACAAAACACCTTACCAGGAAACTAACTTTATAAATCTCTAAAGGACATACTAGACTGCTATTTTGCAAAGACCGATTTAAAATAGAAGGTATGGATGTGTTGCAAATCGCAATTTGCTGAAAATTTTGCAACTCCCAGTTGGTGATAGTACAACGTGTATATGACCCATGGATTTGAGGGAAAATGTAAGTGGAAGAAGCAGATACCAAAATAGATTTATTCACGTGTTGCAACGCATCGTTCAATCACTTGCATTGTTACCAGCACTCTATTGACTGTGTACAGCCATGCCAAAGCACAAGGGCTATGTGTTATCACGTCTATCAAATTTCAAATTTCCAAAGCACTGTCAAGCGCACTTTAAAGGCAGTTGTGGAGATTTTATCTCCCTGGAAGAGAAGAGAAACAGACAAAGAGAATGAGGATCCAGTGCATCATTTTTATGTATTTCTGATATTTCTCAGACAGCCTTTCTCCTGCAGAAAGTACTTATTTTGGACTTAATTGATAATAGGCTGAGTCAATTCTGTATCATATATAATATCCTTAATACCACAGTAATATATAGTATATATCTTTAGATTGACCATCTCAGAATAGTCCTTTGTATGCGTGAGGCTCTTTTGTAACTCGAATATGTTCCTCTGTTGCCAATCTGATCACTGATCATCACAAAAGTCACATTATGTGATGTAAGTTGGGCATGGATGTCATCTACCTTACTTAAAAAGTTCAACTTAAAGAGAAATTGTAGCAAGGCTCATCAAAGTCAGTAACATAAGTGCAATTACCCTCATAAATGCTTTAGATATGCCTTTTGAAGCTGAAGAGAAAGAGGGAACAATGACTCTAGAACCAGTTGGTGGCAGAGTGATATATTATATGCCTGTAAGTACAAGCAAAGCACAATATATCCTGGCCTCTAACTTACAAGGGGGCATAATGTATAAACACCTTGTAACCTCATGTGGGTTACACAACTTTCACATAGTTGATGAGCAGGTGGTCTCTGCTAACGTCTGAACCTTGACCATGTCATTTGTGAAGCATTCAATTGACTGACCTCAATCAGAAGCAGGATCATTGACTGACTTGCAGTTAATGGAGTAGAAGCAGGTACTTGGCTGGCTGGTCCTGCTATGATAAATGGGGTCATGCTCAGGAGAGTGTAGTTGTAACTTAGATCATGTTATAAGTTCAAGTTCAAGAAGTTATCTTATTATCTAAGTCATTCACAACATGACAACTATCTACACATGATCTGGGCATGACTTGCACATACATGACATGTCTCATTTGCATGTCCTCACAGAGCCCCCCTGCAAGTTAAGCCTAGAAAATACAAGAAATCCAAAATATATCAAGTCAAACTGAATGGTTATGATGATGAATCAATCCCTCCCTAGGATCTGGAGGGGAAGAACTTTCAGGCACTCCACACAAATGTGTAGCCTGAAAAATGGCTTCTGAAAACTCTTTTTCCAACACACATGAAGATTGCAGGATGACACCTTGTTTGTACAATGCTGTGTGAGGAAGCCTCTAGCTAGGATAGCATCTCAAATAGAAGGGAACTGGATTCAAAACATCTGGACACCAGTTTCAAGCATGCAAATAGCACAAACTTTGTCAGCATATCCATAAAGTGATTGTGACTTATGCAGTACTTCCAACAAATCTGTGAGCAAAACAAAGGCAATGGGCATGTTCAAAATTGTCAGAAAGGCTGTAAGCATCACATTGGTAACAATCTCCATCAGACCCAACCCCTCCACTTTGTGTCTTGTAAATCTAGAGGAAATTGATTGTGGAGCTGTCTAAGCCAGACACTGACTTGAGACCAGGCTGTTTGTCACTGCACTGAAGTAACAAGGAAACTGCTGGCTATGCATGGACTTACATCCATGCACATGCAAGTATCTAAGCTTGATGATCTGTGTTGGTGGTACTGCTGTCCACAAGGACATTGCCAGGTTCCAGCCTGGTGTTCAGGTTGTTGTTGGTATTCCTGGCCATGCCTTTGACATGATCAAGCATAGAGCTCTCTCAGGACAGATGGTATTAAGATCATATGTCTAAATAAGGCTGATGAGATATTGTTGCAAGGCTTCAAGGACCAAGTTCTGCACTGGATCTACTTGTGTTCTCATCATCATCAATCTCCTTTCTTGTGGTATTGACACATAGCAAGTCTCTCTAGTCATCAACTACAATCTCCCTACCAACAGAGAGGACTACATCCATTGTATTGGTCATAGTGGGCATTTTGGTTGTAAGGGTATTGCAATTAACTTACCGCAGTAGCAGCACCAAAGGTCTCTGCTTCAAACCTCCTTTCCAAACACAATCACAAATTGAAACATCAACTTCAGGTGTC
Source organism: Termitomyces titanicus (assembly GCA_017657335.1). Classification (NCBI taxonomy): domain Eukaryota; kingdom Fungi; phylum Basidiomycota; class Agaricomycetes; order Agaricales; family Lyophyllaceae; genus Termitomyces; species Termitomyces titanicus. The sequence goes on along the minus strand of JAGGAX010025283.1, from coordinate 8,031 downwards.
TAAAAGAACAGCTCACCTACCAAGGTGCTGTTTTGCTTGATTTCACCTCAGTTTGTCTTTGGCTCACTCGGTACAGCTCTTGGCATCAATTCTGAATCTCCAAAAATCAATAGCCACACTGCATACACACAACCAGATAGGTGCTCTTTAGGCAGCTTCTCACTTTTCAAATCAGGTGGAACAGGGAGAGGGTTACTGGTATGCATGTACTGCTGTACCATTGGATCTCTATCAGAAAATAGCTGGGGTAGTGGAACAATACCCAACCTTCATTATACCAGTCCACTGAGAGCACCCGTAACAGAATTCAAGATAAAAGGAAAAGAGGATGCTGCATATTAATTCTACTTTCTGCAATGAGATATTCCTTCCGTGCCGAGTGTGACCAAGGACCTGTTTAGCCCTTCAAAAGCAACTTCAGCCAAAATCAACCCAAAAATCTCAACCATCCTTTTCACACCTCTCCAGGAGTACAAGATGTGGGCTGAGTTTGCAACACCATATCTTGTTCTAACTCATTACACAAACTTGGTGCACTCACATGGTGTCATCCTTTTAAGAGGAGAAATCACACCAAACTCAGTAAATGCAGGTGGGCCAAGAAGCTACATGTTAATTCAAGAGGACACGCAACTGTTGTCTATGACCATACAAAGATTCTATCTATGGAGTAATCAAGATCAAGCAAGTGCAGAGGAACTTCTGAAGTGCTTCTATGAAAAGCATCAGGAGTTCAAATGGGAAGAGTTGATGGGTGCGTCAGTTAGTACAATGATGAAGTCATTGTCCATGTTCTCTAGAGACACTTTCATTTACAATAAATAAGAAGAGACTTCCTTATGCAATTCCTCTTTCCTATTTTGTCAATGATGAATGCAGTATACCCTGCTTATGAGAGCTATGTGATGGTTTTTCCATCCTCTACATATCCTGCAATGACCTCCTCTGACTCCTGGTTTGTCAGAAGTGGCATCCTAACAATTGTCCATTCTAGATTGCTGCCATGTATGCACACGTTCTCCCCTATCACCACAACATTGTTCTAAGCTGTTCTAGCATCTATTGCAATTCTGTTGACAAGAATTGAGAACACAAGACTGAATTAGTCTTTGATGAACCCCATACTGAAGCATAATAAGATGTTGAATGCCCTCTTAGTGCACAATGTCAACAATGGAGATATATGCATTTGCAAGTGGAGTGTTGGAGGGATGGAATGGCCACCTAACACAGGCAGAACAACGTCTACTAGTACACCATATCCATGGCCTTTGCAAGAGCTTGCTGGTCAATGAGTTGGCCTTATATAGTTGAAATTCTTCAATCACCTAATCACTGTATTATGCCTGTTTCTTGATTTTTCTTTTGTTAACAAGCATTAGCCAGCATTCTGAAGTGGCTCCTAATATCTGAGGTCTGGCAGCCTTGAAGTCTTGATGTGATGCTCTTTGTTTTAGTAGCACATCCAAAGGCACTGTTTCTTCTCTTAGCGCAGTGACCACATCTTGACAATGTCAGATCTTAGGTGCTGTTCCAAAGAATTCAACGGGTGTCAGAGTTTGCGGTGATATGACTAATACCGATCTGAATGCAATGAACCTAGAAGAACACAACACCACAGACTAGTATATTCTTAGTACTGCAACTATGTGATGCAAGGGCAAGCTCATTAAATTCTCCTTGAAACTAGCTTTAAGATAAGTATACACTTGACTTTTTGCTGACTTTGAGAGATCACCAATTTTGATATAAGCATGGGAAAGTTGTATCTAATTGGAATTGGAGAGATATGAATTCAGAACGTAGTAGAGGACTGAATGAATTTGGAATTAAGGACTAATTAGAATCTGTAGATGTATTTAGATCAGCAAACAATATGCAATGGGAATCGGAGTGTAAATAAAATTGGTAGAACGATACATAATTGGAAATCAATGATCAGTGGCAAAGTAGATGTGGCTAATTACCAAAAACAACCAAGTCTTGATATTTGACCTTTTTGACTCAGGTTTTTTATGGTTTTGTGTTCAGAATTTATGAGAGTAATTCAGAACTGAGCTTAGAAGTAATTCAAACTCTGAGGTGTAACGATTGATTGTTTATATACTACATTTTGAGCCTTTATATACTACTCAAAAATCGGAGTTTTTATGAACTGTACAGTTGAAGTGAAGCTGTTTCAACAGCCCAAATGTTGATAAGTAGATATACTAACTAGATATGGTCTAATTTGTATTATTTTTATCAAAATATTCACACTGTATGAATCGTAGTAGGTTATGTTTTTTCGAGGCAAGAATTTCTGAAATTTGGTTATGTGGGTCACGTGTTTGGGTCACATGACTGTTGTGTTGCATCTACTAAGTGAAAAAATGAAAAATTTGTAAAGTTCAAAAGGTATCTATTTGGCCTCAGACTGATTTCAGTCTCATCAGCAGAATTCTTTTCTGTTGTGTTCTACTTTTCAGAAGATGCGCAACAAGTTATGTACTCCTTCTAATTGTATGTTTAGTCTCAATCTTGCTGTTCTCCAAGTTTTCATGCATTGTTCCTTGAATTTGCATATGTTGTTTTTTTTTCAATTTGCAGGCATTATTTATATCATCTATTAATATCACACGCTTTTCAGACCTGTGGAGGGTCTTGTGAAGGACATCAAATTTCTCAAAACCTCAACCTATGCAACCCCAACTCATGCAAGCTGTCAACCAAGACAATTGTATAGTCAGAATATTTCCCCCATTTCTTTGCATTGAGTCCTGTCCATCTTCCTTGAGCTGCCCTCCCTCAGAACCTATTCTCCTCAGTCAACTCAGTTGGAACATGCCAATGTACTGGTGGATAATCCAGAGGGTCTGCTGCATGAACATGTTGTGCTGTTAGCTGACCTTTAAACCATGGAGGAAACAAGGCAATGAGGAGAGGGATGGCAAGATTCCTCTGGAAATTAACGTGAGCATGAAATTGAATGCAAGAGTACAAGATGGTACTCAGAAAGTTATTCTCACAACAGCACATATTTTTGAAAACAATGAACCAAGAACACTGGTTGGCAGACTTTCAGTATAATTGTTTACAGCTGGTGCTGTCTACAATCTGTGGCACGGATTCATCAGGGATGCCGACGATTTAATAAGTCAGGGTCTTTGTTTATTGTGTCATTTCTTGCTTTTAACAAGCGTATTGTACCAATTGTTCATGGATTTGACTTTATAAATCAAGTCAATCAGCGTAAGGTATGACTGATATGTCTTTTTGTCATGCAACACAATATGACTTGCACTTAAAAAATCTTAAGCACGTGCAGTGCCAATGGTGCAATACTCACACAAATATCAACTTGTTTCTCCCTCTTTTGTCAGGTTGCAACAAAATGTTTATGCCAGGTTCCTTGAAAGTTCATCCTTCAGAGAGTTTCCAGGCTTATCTGTGATCACCTTTTGACAACAACATTGAATTCACTTTTTTTCTGGCAATACCTAAATATTGGCAGGACAAAAGAAATATACAAGGAAGGGGTGATGAATTTGTTCAACCATGGCTTTCATCTCTCTCCACGCAGCCAGAAATGCAGTTGACACCAAGTGGCAGGACTTTAGTGTGATATATTTGCGTATTCTCAGCCTTGTTGCTAATTTTTCCTCTATCATGCAGGCTCCTTCATTTTTCCAAGGTTCTATTGTGAGGGATGGGCAGTCAATGAGAGACACTCAAGCTGTGAAGGATGCACAACTAATCAGTGATGTGCAGCTGATGAGAGACAGGCAGTTCATGAGAGACATACAATTTGCAAGAGATGGACATGTCATATAAGATGCACAACTGGCATGAGATGCACAACAAATATAAGACATGCAACAAATATGAGACGCATAACAAACACAAGACACACAACTGACATAGGATGCATAATTTGTGAGAGACGTTCATTTGACAAGAGACATGCAAACAACAAGGGATGTCCAAATGGCAAGAGATGTTTGGTCAATGGATGACATGCAGCCAGCAAACTTTAATGACGTCTAGTCGGTGAGATACTTGGGTTTTCCTGCCTTCATCCATGTTTGTTGATCTCTCACAGCTCCTTGAGAAATACCAAAATGAGTACCACATGCTTCATGCTGCATTCTATCAAATGGAAATCCAAAATCTAGATTTTAAGCAAGAAATTAGCATTCTCAAAGCTGAGTCCAGAATTCAAGACAAGTTACAAGCATCACCTGCTCCACACATACCTCTCAATGAGGCTGTTGAGACTGCAAAACCTCACTTTTGACAACTTGTTGCCTTGTACAATCCATTTATCTCAGTAAACATGAACACTGTCTTAGGAAAGAAGCTGGAACCTGATATTTTGACAGGAATAATCAAGTTTAATCCTGACAAGAGCAAACGACCTACTACACTGGATATTTTTCTTGCAGAATTATATTCTTATCTCTCTCAGATCTGCAGACCTTTACTGATGCATGATGATTTTGTAAAATCTGTGCGTCTGCTCACAGTTATTGTCTTAACGTTCCTCACTTTTATACAGTATACTGAGACCATTTGACAATTCAAAGGCATGTTCATAGATACCTTATGTGATGCTGCACCAATTATTCTTGACATGAATTCGGAGAAGGAGAGGGTTTACTTCAAGGCAAAATACAACTGTTTGCAAGTTCCAAAATTAGTCTCGCTTCTAAGTTGGTCAGGACACCACACAAAGGTAGATCACTACCCTCCTATTATCTTTCAACCACATGTTTGAGAGCGCAGGTAGCCCAGTGACTACATGCGCTACATCTTTCAGTCCACAAAACTTTTCAAGGTTGGTCTCTATTTATCTATTCTATGCTGCATACAAAGTAACATGCTTTTAAAGCTGATAAAAGTCATTCTTTTTGGCCTTTCGTCTCTCAAGAAAGACAAGTCCACAACAAATAGTGGTAAAAGATATGGCACCATATAGAAGATTTCAAGAGTTGATCAGCTGCCTTTGAATGTAGTTCCTGCTTTTGCGGTTCTGGTATGTTGCAATCAGTTTCGTCCAAAATTCACTGTTGACAAGATGTAAATTATTTTTCTTCTCTCTTCTGATAAAAGATTTGGGCCAGTAGGTCCTACAACAGGAATCAACTGGCAAAATTGCTTTGAGTCTTACTTCAAAGATGGAGCCAAACTATACGCAGGCTATGAATATCTTTTGCTCTATTGTTTTTGAAGAAGATCTAAATAATGAAGAAAACTTTGGCAATGTAGATGCCAATTATGACCATAGCACAATCTTCAATGATGAACAAGAAGATTCTTTCAGTGAATCTGATGAAAGATTGGCACCTCCTAGTTGATCTGTGAGTCCACCTTTATCATCCCTGCCCCCATCTCTGTTGTCTTCGCTCTCTCTTCTATCAGGAAGCCCCTCTTCACTACTGCCACCAGAAGTACCCATAACACCATTGCCATCTACAACACCTTTGTTGCATGAACCAGGCCCACCATTGCTATCTCCATCATCATCTAACCACAGATACCTCAGCCAACAGGGAAGGCCTAAATCTAGTGCTGCCCAACTCAAAGCGACTATCCAGATGAAGTAGATCACATATGGCAGAGGCTCAATGCTCATAGTGATCAAAAGGACGTGCAAGTTGTTTACGGATTATGTATGGAATGCAGTAATTGTCCTTTATTGAGCCAACATACTCAACCTCATCAGCATAGCTCTTGGTGAGGACATCTCAAGTTGAATCTTGACTGAGGTGTCCAAGTTGACTATGCCAGAGTTCAGCTGTAACTGGAACTCTGAGGAAGAACACAGGCACTGCAAAATGAGGTGCAATAAGGGACTTCAGTAAAGAAATGGTCGGAAGGATGAAATTGCAATGGAGAAAGGATAAGCGATTGACAACTGTTGCCTTTGGCAATAGAGGGCACGTTTTCAGAAAAGAATATTGATGTGAAATTCTTCTCAAAGATGAGTCAATAATTGTTATCAACTATGGAATTGACTGATATAAGGTTGATGGGGTCATTGGGTGCATGAAGACAGTCCTTGAAGATAAGGACAATGTTCTTTCCATTAACATGAACTCAAAAATAAACTTCATCATAGGCCTTTGTCTCTGGAATACTATCATTTGTAGTGCTAACTGGTACTGCCAGTTCCAGATGATAGGTCCAGAAATGGTTTCAACTTCAGATAATGTGAACAGTGCAGCTGGAATCGAGAATAGCATTGAATCAATTAGATGTGGACAAGACAATGGCAGGTGCAGCCGATTGTAAAAATTCATGAATAAGGGTGAGTGCCGTTGACTTAAGGTAACCAGAGTTATATGCAGTAAGATTAATGGAATTGGAGTCTTTAGCAGTAGGTACAACTTTTTCAATGGAAGTCAAAGAATCAGCATTTGTTGTCAAGTTTGCCTGATTTTGAAGTTCCCTAGGATCTCTACCATTTTCCATCCCTCCTCATTTCTGCCAGCATTGATCAATGGTGTGGCCATACATATTGCAGTTCAAACATTGTATGTACAGTTGCTGAGTTGAAGAGAAGTCATTTATGGTTAAGAATGAGGACAGTGTCAAAGATGAATCCATGGATGGAGTAAGGGTCGATGTATTAGGATTTGTGCAAGGTTTCTGATTTTGAGAGGGATTAGGATTCAATAAAGTGTCTATATCTAGCGCTTCTTCAGTAAGCAATGCAAAGTCAAATGTAGCAGTATCAAGATTGTTGTGACATCGCCAGTGTGATAAAACTTCTTCTTTGAGAACAACAAAGTTGCCAAAGATTGAAAGACCGTTAACAAACTTTTGGGTGCGTTGAAAAGGAGTGAAGTCCCAGGAAGAGCTGGCAAGTTGGGATATAGCAGAACACCATACTTTGACATATATGTTGATTTGAGAAGAGTTGGAAGCCACAGATTGGAAAAGCTTGTCTTTCATGATGGCTGCAATGACCGCACTGCCAACACTGAAATGTTTGCATAAGAAATTCAAGGTGTTCCAAGCAGTACATTATGGCAAGTCAAATCTGCTTCCCTATTTTAGCGGCAATGAGTTCACAATGTCTGTCACCAGTTTCCCTACTAGAACATGATCGGCTATTTTATCATTCATCCAGAAAATTTAATACGCCTTGACTTCCTCAGGAGTGGATTCAAAGCCATATGCAGGAGGAAGAACAACTCAACTTATAGAATCAATAAGATCACTTACCTCTGGCACTCAGCAAATGTGTCCCCAAAAACCAATGCTTGTGATAACTTGTGCAACTGCCGCTTCCCATGCAACTCAGTCCACAGCAGTTTTAAGAAAGGGAACAGTACTAAGACTAGGCAATTTGGTCTTAGTGATTGTGATCTCAGTAGGAGCAATGATAGGACAGGTGGTTGTATAAGAAGAGGATCAGATGAAAAAATGGGAGGAGGATTGAGAGGAATAGGATTATGAATGGAGAGCACAGGATTAGGAATGGGGGAAACGGGATGATGAATGGGATAAATGGAATGATGATGATTGGGGGAGACAGGTGGGAGATTATGATGGATTGGATAATTTCAATCAAAACTTTGTCAATGGACAGATTGAAAAAGATTGTTCTATCTCAAACACAGAGGTTGATGTGCATGTGTATGATGTGGAAGGGGAAAATTATGATTGATGTTATCACAGTTAAAGAAATGAGGTGGAGGATCACAAACAAAATGATGAGGATCTAGGGTATGAGGATGTAAGTTATGTACTCCTGGAGTGGGTATTTGAAAATGAGAAGGATTTGGAGGTTAGGGAGTGTGAAAAATGGGAGGATTAATTGGAATTAGATTATGTGGTTGTACAGTATTTGGATTTAGAATGAGAGGAGCAGAGTGTGTGCAATGGTGAGAAGTGTTTGATGCTACAAATGGTGGATGAGAAATATGATGATGAGAATGATGAGAAATATTAAAAACAACAGAAGAAGGACAAGAAGTAAGTAAAGAAATGTTTTGATGAATGAAAAGAGAATAAGCGGATGGAGGATGAACAGAGGAGGGTCAA
>JAGGAX010025282.1:0-10530 GCA_017657335.1 Termitomyces titanicus | reverse complement strand
GTCATCCCCCTAACATCCAACTCTGTACTATCTTGTCAATTCCCCGAACCAAGCTATTCAGGTGTGCCATATGACCACTACGATCGCTGGAAGTACCTTGACCCAGACTTTGTGGAAAAATGGGCAGCTTACCGCGAGCCTCCTCTTCCACGCCACATTTACTTTCTTCGAGAAATCTGTTTATATCCATGGCTTTACTATTCAATCAGTTACATACGCCGCATCGCTCGGTTTTTTCGCCGTGGATGGACAGTCTTGACTCCCAGACTACCTTGGAAATAATGTATGTTGTACACTAAACAAATGATAGTTTTGCTGTTTTGCTGTTCAATACTATCTTTTAATGACGGATGGTTATCGACATCCACGTCAACATCGAACGTTTGACTGACTAGGGCATAGGATGAGCGTGTGTGTGACATACTAGTCATCGGTCTATACTTAGCATTGATGCGGAGTTTCAGTCTGCATGTCCCACCCAACCCCTCTAATAAGAGTAGGAGGGGGGTCACCTACGCCTCTAGTTAGACTCATATTTCTTAGATGTCTATGATAATACCTACATAATTATGAGGGACTTTGAAAGAATCCGACTAGATTTCCGGCAGAAGCCGGCGGTGCTGTCATGGACGTTGACAGATGAACTGTCAACGTCGTTTGGCGCTGTTGGCGACGCTGTCAGCGCCCTTCACAACGCCGCCTGCCCTCTGCTCATCGTAGCCCACGACGAGCTCAAATATACTTAAAAAAATGCTGGAAACAAAGAGAAAATATATCACATCACCGATCCGACTTCCGAATTCGGGTCCCTGACCCGGTCCGTTCCAGACCCTTTCCCATCATCAATATAATGTGTGATGGACCCTGTCACCTTGGCGTTGTGGTGACTGATGCGAAACCTTCATGGTCGTCGTTGCCCATGATGAGCACGATGTCTCCCACGAAATGCTTCAAAAACACAGGAAAAATGGGGAAATTTTTGTAGAATAAGGTGCGGCCAATTGAATAGTTCTTACAAGATAGATAATCTACATATAGAAAGATAGAGCTCAAGGCTTGAGCTACAACAAAACACATATGTCAGGCAGTGAGGCTTCAACTCCCCAAAGCTCATTCATCGTCATCAGCGTCAACAAACTCACTGCTCTTCGGTGTGGGAGGGAGCTTGCTTCCAGTGCCGCACTTCTTTCCACTAGATTTCCATGCACATTTCTTTGACCGTTCTTTCTCTCCCTCACTGTCCTTGGCACCATCATTGTTGGCCTGCTGGTTGGACTCTTTCCCTACCGCCTTTGACTTCCTGGGCCCTCGTGCCTTTCCCACGTCTGATCTTTTCTTCCTCTTTTTGACTGTGATCTCTCCACTGACAATTTTCTCCCACCCTGCCTTTACATGGCTTTCTTTCTCTTGGCATGTCAACTTGACCCAAATGCACTCACCCAAAACAAGAGCATCATGCAGCAAACGGGCATCTTCCATGACGGTGATTTTTGCAGGACTGTAGAATTGAAGCCCTTCAGGCCAGCCTCTGAGGGCCATGCTGTATTGTTTGACCACCTCAGTGTTGTATTTTTCATAGCACATGGTAACGTTGCTGGTGCCCACAATTCTTTCTACAGACCAACATTCAGGCGCAGACAACTCTATAAAGAAAATGGCACACACACATAGACCTGTAATAATCATATTCACGCACTCTCAAAGCAAAGCCATTGTATCAACAGTTCTTGCTGATGGTAGTACACAATAAGCCAGCCAAAAGATGAAGTTTGGCAAGACTTACCATATTCATGCTAGCAAGGCTTTGTGCTCCTTTTTCATTGCCTTCATTGCCTTCTGCTGTGGCCTTTTTGGCTGCACTCTTCTTAACATAGTTTTTTCATGGAGCAATGACCTTTTTTTGCAGATTCCTTGATGCATGGGTTGATGGCTGATTATGATGTGATAGAGGAACATTTTCCATAGTGTGATAGTGCATCTGGTCAATATTCGGGAGAATGTTTCTTGATTGATCATTCAACTTATGTTTATTTCTTTCAACTGCCACCACGTGAGTTCAGGTTTGACTTGTTGGAGCATATATATAAGCTGATGCTTCAAACCATAGTCAACAAACATGTCTTTCTTACTTCCATCTATGCCTTCAAAGATGCCACATAATGGCAGAAAAAGTAAGGCATTCCACTCTTTTGTGTCAATTTCTCAGACTCAGATCCTTGCTTTGTGACATAGCAGTTGAAGTTTGTGATCCACTGTCATACACAAGGCCGCAACTTGAAAGCCTGCAAATGAATATTTTGTGACATTGTACATGGCACAGAAGGTAGTGCAACTTGAGTAATGGGCAAATTTTTAGCGGTGTGCATATAAATTTTCTTCCATATTTTGTTGTCAATCGAAATTGTGTTTGTGAATTCGAAGGGCAGTAAGGAATGTGTATTGAAAATATGGACTTCGCAAACTACAAGACGTGTCCAGATTGTCTACAGAGAGAACATTTTCTTTGAAGAATCATATCTGCTATAGAGTTTCAAGTTCTCCTCCCATTGTGTGCTCTTGAGATTGTTTATTCTTGAATATTCTTTAGGATCTGTATTCTGGAGTTTGGTTTCTGTGCAATATCTGTTGACAACATAGAAAAACAGCCCTCCTGCACAGTATTGTGTATATACCCGACTTTGTCCCTCAGCAACAGGGAGGTTTGCATGAGTTAATGGTATCAGAATAAGCGCTCCAGGTGGGAATTCAATGATGAGCTTTAGGTCAAGAAGCACAAAATGCCCACTCTTCTTAGGATTGAAAGCATCTAGGGCCTGGATTGTGCACCATCCAATAGCATGGTTCATACAATCACAATGAGCTTTGTAAAGACGTTTCCACCAAAGTTGAAGGTGGAAGCAGGGAAAACACTTTTGGGAAAGATGTGGCGAAGATAGGGCAGATCATCAAAGAGAGGGTCAAGGTAGTCGTGATAATGTTTATGAAGTTTTGGCATGGTGAGATTGAAGGTGCCTAGGAATAATTGATATGTAAAATAGATTAGACCATAAAGAAATAAGCCCACCATCTGTGAACTATCCTTTGAATATGTGGGTTTTCAAGAAGGCAGGTGAGCATCTCAGCATGAGGGCCTTCACAGTTGAGATTGGTTGGCTATGTTGCTCCTAGACCCATTGTCACACCTACGTTCACAGCAAGAAAGTGTCCTCAACAATGGTTTGCCTCTACATCAGTGAACTGGGCATTGCACCCTTCCTGCATAATTGCTTCATAGGCAAGGTGATGCGCTTTGTCGTATCCAGTCTTTGGATCAGGCTGACCTGCAAGAACTGCAAAGACTTGGCCTTCACTACATACAATTAGCCTACAAGTTCTATATCACAAATGAGCCTGATGTATTCAAGAAACAGAAACAACTGACATGCCATCCCACTTGATGAGCTTATAGCCTTCCATTAGTAGTTCTTCAAGGGATTTGATGTAGTTTCCTTCACCCAAGATGGGATGCCTAGTGTTTGCTGTAAATCCAGAGCTTTCACAAGGGAGTTTATTGAGGATGAAATCTGTCTCAATTGGCATTGATTTATTAACATGAGTTTGTATAACTTCAGGACACGGTGGATGATGGCTGAGTCCATGTTTTCTAGCTTCAGCCACCTGTCATTTGGCTCATTTAGCATGAACACATGCATTTTTACAATTTTTCACAGAGATGCTTGGAATCTCAATAGTATCAGTTGGATTCACAGTGGCGGCCAGATTCATGGTGGTTGTGGGTGAGTTCCATGAGTTCCAGAATAGTGTGGCGCTGCTATCTAAAGATGGCAATGTCAAGGCTGGATCATCCTCATAGTTTGTTGCTTCAAGGGACCATTTTACAGCAGCTTCTAGATTGAAATCTGGAGCTACAACAAGGGAGATGTCAAACAAGGAGTATACATTTCTAGAGCAAGTCTAGTAGATTAATTCAATAAGTCATCAATTTGTCTCAAGGCAATTGTTCAGGAGGACCAAACCATACATTGCACATTTTCCAATGAACTTATGTACCTGGATAAATGCCACATCAGCTGCAAGTTAAACAGCCAGTCATGTTGCAGATTCCAGATTCCAGAAATTTCTTGAGGCAGTCAGTCTAAAGACTCGGACCTGGTTTAGTCCTGGAGTCTTTAAACTAGTTGCCTCTGGGACCTCTGGAATGTGGAATATGTACAAGGTGGATGAGCTGGCAATTGCTCACCTTGTACAATATTTTGAAGATATTTGTCAAGTTAATGAATTGTGAAATATGTTGGAGGTTTCTAAATTAGATTGAGATCATGTGTCTGTTGAACTTCATTCCAAAGGCAACAACAAGTCAAAATCATGCTACTTCAAGTTCAAAAAAGCTTCATGTACTCTCAACTCAGTCCACATCAAAGGGACAAAAAGTCTCAGAGACTCTCCTAGAAAGCAGGCAGATTTGAGACTTGATTGTAAAGGCAAATGCAGATCGTCAACACAAACAAGGTGAGTTCAATCTTCAGATTGCTTTACAAAGCCACTCAACTCAAAGCTAGCATCAGTGGACCTCTCTCCCTCAGATATTCCTGAATATGAACCAGAGCAACAAGGTATTGACCTCATGTTTGCCCCTCCTGACTGTGCTCAGGAGATTGAGCTGAATGATGTGTTGGATGGCAAAGCTTCTTACAACCTCAGTCATGCAGAAGGCAAATTTGAACATATTGTGGCTGTTTTCCTACATGATGATGCTAAGTAAGTCTGACCTCCTCAGTTTCTGTGGTTGTTTGCATATCTGCCTTTGTGTCATCCAGCATACAAAGCAAAAAGATCAGCATATGTGTCGAGATCATGTACAAAATCGCATAGAAGCATTTCAACTTCAAATGAATGACATTGTCACGGCTTACATGGACTGGATGGCACACATGGAAGACAACACATTTGAAGCAAAGCCCATGTTAGCAGAGGAAGGTCACATTGAGGGTACATTAAAGCTGCGTGTTATGGATGCTTTCCATATGTGCTTCTATCATTTGTTTTGAAAAATATGGCTAATGTTCTGGAGCAGAATCATTTCCATTCATTTTGAACCTCCTGCAAATTGACGCCAACATACCAGCAGCTCTACTTCACCACGGCCTTCCTCCCTCCGCTCCATTGAAGCACACTTTAGCCTTCTTTATTTGCATCATGGAACTGTACCACATTGCTCACCTCTGAAGCCCTCACCTCACCCATAGAACCTTTTGTCAAAAGCCTCTGTGATCTCCACCAAATCCCTTTCCAGCAATACATTGCTCAACAGTTCTCAATTGCTTATGATTTGTATCTGAATATTTGTGCTCACATGGCAAGTCAAGTTGATGCCGCTCTTGGGCATGATATACCCAAGTGGCACTTAAAAAACGCCTGTCCTGCATGTACTTACAAGCTTGAAAACAAATCTGACCTTATCTTCAAAATGCTTGTAACAATGGATGGTAACAATTCACTAAAACGCCTCCAATGTGCTGCAATGGATGAGCCTCCAACGCCGCAGATAGGCCTTTCAGCAATGGGATCAATGGTTATGAAGTCAGAAAGATAAGGGGAAATATGGACTGTGGCACCAGAGTCTAAAAAGAACAGGTTTGTTGTCTGGTCTTTGCAAGACAGGGCTAATTTGGCACTGGACTTGGTGTTTTTGGTCCAGTTGACACTGGCTTTTGGCTCCTCCTCAAGCACAATCCATGCATCAAACTCAAGTCTTTCAGGCTTGCTCAGGAATCCAGCGGCGGGAAGCACATCCAACATCAGTCCTGCAAATCCTGGTCACAATGCACCTGCAGTCTTCCCAGTCTGCGTAGCAAGGTAAGCGGCAATTCTCTTTGAATTGCCTTCCAGTGTGAACATGCTGCCCCCTGCCAGCGTAAGGGTAATCCTTGAGGTTTTCTTCTTTTCCTTCTCTCTTTTCAGGTTCTTGTAATGTGCCAGTCTCACCTTCTTCAACTCCTCCAGGGACTTCCCTTCCATTTCTTATCCTCCAGGATACACCACGGTGCTGTGTGACCAGTATAAATCTGCACTGGATGTTTATGAGCTTTACAGACTGTAACCCTTTTCTAAGAACCATGATCGAACGCGCTTTGAATCCCACCAAGCGATTCTTTGACAGGCTAGTTGGTGAAATTCAGGATCGTGGGGCCATAACAAAGTTCGTAACACGGAGTCAAGGTCATCCACAGGTGACAAGATGCATGGAGGAAGAGAGTCATTTTGCACAGCGTGCATCTGTACAGTTATAGAGAACCGGGATCATATGTCAGAAAAATCCTGGAAGCATAATCAGCCGAGCGTGAACACATCAGGGCAAATAAGGCCTAAATAGGGCACATTAAGCCTGATTAGGCTCTTGCCTAGCCTTAGACCAGCCTCCTACCCAGGCATGCTTTGAGGTTGAAGGAAAGAGTATGTACCATGTAGGAAACAAATAAATTCTAAGTCCATAATCCAAAAAGGGTAATGATCTGAGAATAAACCAAGAACCTTATCTCCTTCAACCTCTCAGCAACACCTGGCACAAAACATTTGTAAACAATGTCAGCCACCATGATGATGGTCACGTCAAACATCAAATTTACTGCCGCCATCACTGCCGAGTGATGCGCAACTACACACGCGTGATGTGTTCCACCACTTACACACTTACTTTCATATCAGATGGAAATCAGCATGGTCGTTTGTATCCTTGAGTCCTTCAAGGCTCAGAACATAACTATCTCTGATTGAAGGCGTCCAATCTCATGATACTCAGGCCAGAAAGAGCCCCACGCACTGATACAGTGAGCTTCGTCAAGTATGATACTGACAACATGATCTGTAAATGTATGATTGTGTGCCAATTGTTCAAACCCTCCATCAGATTTCATCAGCTGCTCTGGTGATATCACAACTGCTTGATACTCTGAATCTTCGATTGCCTGTCAATGAATATGAGACACTTATTCATTCAAAACAAAAGATCACACAACTCACCTGAAAGTTTTTGGCTGTTGCACTTTCAGCTCCAATGAAGATAGCTTTGATCCAGGCCTTGTCCAGGATGCTGACGTTCTGTTTTCCAAGGATATTGAGTGGTGTAACAATTATTTGAATACTTCCCAGGGGGCTGAAGAGCAGCGGCATCCAAAAAGTCAGTGTCTTCCCCATTCCAGTTCCAGCAATTAATACAACATCACGATCGCGTTTGAGGATGGCTTGAGCGACCCAGAGCTGCCAGAGACATGGCCGAGTCCTGGAAACTTGCTGAGTTTGATTTTGAAGCTCAGATAAGCTAGGTAGAGCCTGAGAATTGGAGGGTGCCATGATCAACAAAAACGCAAACGCATCACGGGTATGTACTAGTTGCACATCACTTGGCAGTGATGGTGGCAGTAAATTTGATGTTTGACGTGACCATCATCACGGTGGCTGACATTGTTTACAAATGTTTTGTGCCAGGCGTTGCTGAGAGGTTGAAGGAAATAAGGTTCTCAGTTTATTGTCAGACTATTACCTATTTTGGATGATGGACTTAGAAATATTTCTACCTACCCCTCCCTCACGATTTCCTTCAACCTCGAAGCACTGCCTGGGTAGGAGGCTGGCCTTAGACACGGATCTGGTTAGGCCTGAATTGCCCTGGTAAGGCCTTATTTGCCCTGATGTGCTCACGCTCGGCTGATTATGCTTACAGGATTTTTCCGACATAACTTAAGGTTATGAGCATGCAGTACTTTACCTTACCATCTTGTTGATATTGACCAAGGTGTCCAGCTGACCAGTGGCAACAGCAGCTCACTTGGCAAACACGTTTTGAACAAAGTTGAGAAAGATGGTTCAAGCCTCAAGGTTCCCCTTGCTTAGTCATAGCAGCAAGCGCCATCCCCAACCTCAATAGATTCAAACAAATAAAAACATGGACAATCAATATTGTTTGTACTTTCTAAGTTTCTTGACTTTTCTTTCCATGGCCCATTTGTAATATGCCTTAAGCTGTTCCAGCAATCACCTTGCTCTGCAAGGTCTCTTCCAATGAGTTTTCAACCCAATTTTTATTTGGATTGAAAACCGAAGCAAACATTCCGTAACTTTTCTTCACACAGCTGCTCACTCACCCAGACTCATAGCCACTCACTCACCCAGACCACTGGTTCCACACTACTCCTCCAGAGCAAGGTTTGAGTCAGCGTGCGTAACTATGGCCCCTAGTTTTCATAACGATGGACCCCTTCGACCTCCCCTTATTTATGTAGTTGTTTGGCTGATACTTCTTATCTGCTGGGCTTGCTGGAATTTAAATTGATTTAAACCCTTTGATTGGAGTCTATATACACTACCTACTTCAATAAGAAATTTGTATGGACACGGGCTCCATGTCATCCATCTAAGGCCCAGATCTGTATGGATCGACACAATCATGGAATCCAGGGGTAAGGAGCAATTTTCAGCTGACTAGTTATTGACTGAAACGTTTTTGTGGCCCTTGCTTTTTATAGAAGTATCAATCATATGTAGTAAGCCAATGGAATTAAGATATGTCATTGGGATAGCTATGTAGGTATGACGTTGCGTCTGCTTGACCCACAAAATCGAGTGTCCTCCTATTGTAGGCGTTGGTCAGACTTGGATCACTTTTCCTGGATCACTAAGATCTTATCGCAAGTGGAACTCATTTGTCCATCAATCCTTCTGCAATTCCTGGTATGGCGCCGATTTCATCCTGATTTGGCTTCAAGGGAATGGCTATAAGAATGCCACAAACCACATCACTACTTATCATCTGGCCTTCCCCTGTCTATTCTTGCCATGAATTGACCTTCAACCCCACAAAATAAATCTGGAATCTACCAGGTTAATACTTCCTAGTGACTTTATTGACATATACTAATATACCGTGCATAGAATAACACAATTTGCCGAACCACTCAACCCGTATGGGTCAGAGTTAAAGACCCCACTTTGCCAGCATACACTTACTGCTCTGGTATTAAAACTGCCCACGTACTTCCTGCTGGTTCCCTTGTTATTGTTGCTGATGCTTGTCCAACCAATCTTACTGTATGTTCCTTTATTTTTTGAAGTTTCATCATAACACAATTCACTATTATTGATTTTGTGTTAATCAGGGCACAAACACACCTCACACCGCCGAAAATACTTGGTACATAATTGAAGGTGAACTGGAGTTGACAATCTACCAAGGGTCTGGAGACATCTGGACCGAGCGTAATTGTACAAACAAAAAAATCTGTAAACATGCCAATCTTGAAGTCAAGCTCTTGTCATCAAATGCCCGTCAAGGCCATGCATTACCAGTAAGTTAGAATACACTTCTGATTACATTTCCTACTGAATCCACTATGCCCAGATGGAATTGATAGTTGTGCTGAGACATGAGACGAGCTGGAACAGGACCAACTTACCCAAAGGGACACTATTTGCAATCACGTCAAAGGCAAAAACCCCAATGGTTCATGTTTAGGACTCCAATTTACTGAAGGATTATATTGACCTGGTATATTGTCAGGGTCAGAGTGCTTGATTGACAGCCTCAATTGATATTGCTCTCTATCATGTCATCCATATGCAAAAAGTTGTCAACAAGTTCAAGGTTAAAAATACTTCAAACATGTTAGTTTTGCACAACGACCTGGAAGTAATCAGGTCTAGAGTCCTGCTTCATCTGGATGTCTACCCAAATAACCATGATGAGGTTCCCCGACGTATCATACGGTATACCATTCCTTGATGTATACAGGTCAAGGATTAGTTGGTGACACACAGTCAATAGCCAGGGCAAAAGCAGCCTGGGTGTTGGTGCCTTTGTGAGTAGCCCTTAGTATAGGAGGGCCTGGGATGCTTCACAGAGTTTGACTCCTGTGTTGCAGAAACCGGCCTTCACTACCACATTCACATCATTGTGTGTTGTTTTGCCAACACCTCTGTTTGCCAGCCTATCTACCTCCTCATTTCCAGTCATGTCATGGTGTCCTTTGACCTTTTCCAGTACAGTGCATCCTTTCCATCCTCTCAGGGTCAAAACAAGAGCACATAGGATTTGTTGGTTTCCTGTGCTTAGCCAGTCCTCATCCTCCCTTCTATTGAGGTTTGTGGTTAGGCTGTCTATGGTCATCTCAGAATTGCTTAATATCCTCAGGTTTGCATTGTTGGGAACACTCCTTACAGCCATCAGTATTGCTACTGCCTCTCCTGAGTAATTTGATTGTGGTAGGTGTTCAGGTATTTTTATTGCCATATCCTTCTCATTTGCTTCACCAAACCATACACCCACACCTGCTTGTGCATCACACATCCATTGTTGACACATGATCCATCTGTATACACCGTTATCTTGTTGGCCAGTGTCTGTGTAAGGGAGACCTCTGGAGGCTGTGGCGCAATCACACAACTGGCGGAGGGAGATCCAAAGTCTATATTGAGTACTGTATAGGTAGGTACATGCATAACTACACACCTAGCAGAGGGAGATCCAAAGAGAACAAA